>ML830041.1:0-15818 GCA_009831015.1 Picea engelmannii | reverse complement strand
CCAAGATTTGATATTAACTTGGACATCATTTTATTTCTGGAAGTGACTGCCATGGTCAATGACAATCTCCTTTGGGATGCCGAACCTAGCTATTATCTGGTTAAAAATGAAAAGAGTTATTGTTTCACCATCATTGTTAAATGTTGGCATAGACTCAAACCACTTTGTGAAGTTGTCTACTGCTACGATGATATAACGATTCCCCCTGGCTAAGGCCGAGTGGCATGTAGTGAAATCAATTCCCCACTTGGTGAAGGGACCAACAAAAATGAATGGAAACATGGGAGTGAGATGTGCCCTCATATTTCGAGAGAAGATCTGACATGGGTGGCACTTCTTAACTGACTCAACAATATTTGATTAATGTAGGCCAAAAGTAATTGGCTCGTAGAATCTTTTGGGTTGTTGCTAGCCTAGAAAATGTTCGACAACACAGGTATTCCAACAGAGGACGAACACCTTCAGTAACCACTCACATAACTAGATCAAATATCAACACTGATATTTTCACGTGGTAAAACCCTTATGGGGAAACATCCATGGCCCCAGCCAATGTGGCCACTTGGAGCAGTTTATTAATGCAAAGAAAAATATTACAAAGAGATTTTACAAGAGAGTTTCTCACAATCGATCACCGAAAAATGACCCTCCATGCTCTTTAAATAGATATCATGGACCAATCAGGTGTTAAGCCATAGATCAATGATATTTAAGATCGAGGAGATTATGAACCGTCAGATCACTCTATGTCAGGAACATATCGTGACCGTCGGATTTCTTAACTACAAATGTATACTAAAGAAACACACTAGAAAACATACTTTTACCTAACGACACAATATACCAAGTAGATGTTAACTAACTCCTAAGTGTCTAAATATCCTAACATTCCCCCTTAAGAACAACTTGGGATAGGATTGAAGGATTTACAATAGTGACACAATAAAAGAAGGAAGGAGGCATTAGATCCTATCCTCCCTTAATGACAACTTCCTGAATTCCTAACATAGATCGGAGTTTGGAAAACTTCACTTCTGTAAGAGACTTTGTGAAAATGTCTGCAACTTGATCTTAGGTAGGGAAAAAGAAAACTTGAATAACTTGATCATGAATGAGCTTTCTGATGAATTTCATGTCTATCTCAATGTGTTTTCTATGCTGATGTTGAAATAGGTATTTGGCGATCTTGATGGCACTCTGATTGTCACACCTAAGGCTGGTCGGATGCTGGTGTTGGAATCCAAACTCTGAAAGGATTTTTCGAAGCCACAGGGCTTCTTGACTTGCATTTACCACTGCTCGGTATTCTACTTCTACCGAAGAAAGTGAAATATCTTGTTGTTTCTTACAGTCCCAAGCAACAGGCTTTGAACCAAGGCTAAAAACATAACCTGTAGTGGACTTCTGATCAACAGGGTCATCAGCCCAATCTGAATCAGTGAAACCAACCAAGAAAGGAGCCCCCCCTGAACTGTAATGTATCCTAAACTGAATTGTACCAAAAACATAGCAAAGTATCCTTTAACTTATTTCCAATGTATTTCATGGGGTTTTTTCATATACCGGGCAACAATACCAACATCAAAGGAAATATCAGGATGGGTATGAGTCAAGTATAATAGGCTACCAACTAACTGATGGTACAGGGTGGCATCAACTTTAGGAGAAGTATAGGTGGTAGTAAACTTGACTCCAGACTGGAAGGGATAAGGGGTTTGTTTGCAATCATCCATGTGAAAGAGACGAAGAAGGTAAAAATCATACTTGGATTGGGAAACAAAAATTCCTTCATTGGTTTGCAAAACTTGGAGGCCAAGGAAATAGTGAAAAAAACCTAAGTTTGTCATTTCAAATTTCTTCTTAAGTCTGGTTTTCACATGGTTTAAAATTTTTGAGTCACTACCAGTAAGGATAAGGTCATCAACATAAAGGAAAAGGATTATGAGATGGATTCCTACTTTCTTGGTATAGACATTAGGATAAGAATGACATCTAGAGAATCCAGTGGCAATAAGAAAGCTGTCCATTTTGGCATACCAATCTTGGGGAGATTTGTTGAGACCATAAAGAGATTTCTTGAGGTGACAAACAAGGCTAGAGTCATTCTGAACATAGCCAGGAGGTTGTTCCATGTAGATTTCTTCTTGCAAATATCTGTGCAAGAAGGAAGATTTAACATCCATTTGATGGATGTCGCATTTATGTGAGGAAGCAAGGACAAGAACAAGGCGGATGGAATTCATTTTTTCTACAGGGGAAAGGTTTCATTATAGTCAATTCCTTCAACTTGGGAAAATCCTTTGGCAACTAAATGAGCCTTGTGTATTTCAACACTTCCATATGATGCATACTTAGTTCTGTAGACCCTTTTGCATATAACAAGTTTTATTCCTTTTGGAAGAGGTACAAGATCCCAAATATCATTTTCCATTAAAGAATGATACTCTTCATTCATTATTGTATCCCAATCTGGATGACCTGAAGCTTCTACAAATTTCTCTGGATCATGAGTTTCTGAAACTTGAGCCAAAAGATAAGAGGCTCGCTAGAACTGTGAACGTGTCTGATGCTGATTTGAAGGATCATCGACAAGATAACCAACTGCTTCTCATGTTGAACGGGCCCATCTAGGAAGCGATGGAGTTGGTGTTTGTTCAGGTTCAAAGGACTCATCTGGAGGAGGGTGAGTAGGTGGAGGTGGATTTTCATCCTCACTGTCATCATATGAAGAAGAAACTAGATCAGAAGAAGGAACAAATGTTGAAGATGGATCATAGGTCGAAGAAGGCACAATCACCGAATTAGGCTCGCAGGCCAAAGAAGGCACAAACACCGAATTAAGCTCGCAGGCCAAGAGAGTTTCATCAAATTTAACATCTCTTCTAATAATAATTTCATTACAATGTGATTGAAGAAGTTTGTAACCTTTGACATCTTCATAATAACCAACAAATATAAACTTCTCACTTTTAGGTTTCAATGCTTTTCTTTTCTCATCAGGAATGTGAGCCCATGCTATACTGCCAAATACATGGAAGTGACTTACATCTGGTTTAATTTTAGTCCAAGCTTCTTCCAGTGTTATATTTTTAAGAGCATTTGTGGGAGTGCGATTTACTATGTAATTGGCATGGTTGATGGCTTTTGCCCAATACTTTAGACTTAATCCCTTGGATTGGATCATACAATTAGCCATTTCTGTTAATGTGTGGTTCTTTCTCTCAACAACACCATTTTGTTGTGGTGTATATGGAACAGTGTGTTGCATTTGGATTCCATGTGTAGTGCAGTAAATTGTAAAATTATTGTTCACATATTCGCCTCCATTATCTGTTCTTAACCTTTGAATTTGATGTCCAGATTTCTTTTCTACAAGGGCCTTGTAGGCCAAAAAATTGTCAAAAACTTCGCTCTTAAGTTTTAAGAAGTAAACCCAAGTATGTTTGGAAAAGTCATCAATGAAAGTTAAGAAATACTTTCACCCATAAAAAGAAGGAGAATAAAGTGGACCACACAAATCACTGTGAACAAGTTGCAAAGGACCCGAGGCATGCCAAGAGGCACGTTTTTCAAAACTGTCCCGATGATGTTTGTCGAGAAAAAAGCCGACACAAACACCATCTCTGCATGAAACAAGAGTAAGACCAACCACCATCTATTGATTACATAGTTGATGCAATGAGTGATAGTTTAGATGACCAAACTGCTCATGCCAAAGTTTTCTCAAGTCATCGCTATGAGCAACAAAATCTGATGAAAAAGATGATGACCTAAAGTTGTCAAATTTGTACAACCTAGTAATATCATCAACAATTCCAGTTGCAATAACATGCTTAGGATATTTTAGATCCTTGATTAAAACTTGGTGAGGTGAAAACTCTACAGTTTTACCTTCACCTGAATGAGTGATTTGATATACTGATAGAAGGTTACAAGAAATACTTGGAACACATAATACATCATTGAAATGACCATTTTCTACTTGATTTGTTCCAGATCCTTCAACACTAAGAGATCTATCATCACCAACAAATATTTTCTTGGTGTTACATTCATTTAGAGTAGAAAATATGGCTCTATCCTTAGCCATATGATAGGATGCTCCATAATCAATAAGTCACTCATCAAAAGTAGAAGTAGAAGTAGAATTTGTATTGAAGGAGAAACCAGAAGAAGAAAGTGCATGCCCATGATAAGAAGAAGAAGAAGTATAATCAATAATGTTGTTGTGCTTCTTCATCGTTGATTCTAAAGTTGCCATCTTCTTGAAACATTTGGACTCATCATGACCATATTTATCACAAAAGTTGCAATGTCTGTTAGTATTCTTATTTTTATATTTTTCTCCTTTGTCTCCATTAGGAGAAAAAGTTGTCTGAGTGGGTTTGGGACCCTTATATTGCTTGTTGTTGTGGTGAGGATGTTGCTTCTTGGGATTTTTGGGTTTACCTTTCTGATGGACAACATAGGCTTTGTTGGAGGTACCTGCAGTGCTGATCAATCCAAGTTGTACTAGCTTATCTTGCTCTCTAATAAAAGCATCACAAAAGTTCTCAAGACAGGGTTTTTGATCATCTTTCCCTAGAGCCTCTTGCATGGCATAAAAGGTAGATACAAACACAGATTATGCACTACCTAGCTCAAAAAGAATAATATATATGCAACGATTTTCGTCTATCTTTATCTTACATTCTTCACATAAAGTTCTAAGTGTTTTAAACTTAGATAGATAGTCTTCAATGCAATAAAAATCACTTGGACTTAAAGTTAGTACTTTATTTTCGAACTATTGTGCTCGAATAATATTGTGTTTACCAAACACAAATTCAATATTTTCCCAAGATTCTTTGGGTTTATCAATTGATTGAAGGTGGAACCTTAAATCATGAGAGATGGGAATTCTCATTAATCCACGTGCTTCGTCATTCCTATTATCCCATTTGGATTTCTTATCAGCATCAGTGGGTGTTGTTTCCTTTCATAAGGTAATCTGGTACAAGCCTTTACTTCTTAATAAATCATCCATATGGGATTTCCATTGGAAGTAGTTGGTGCTGGTAAGTAAGAGATTACTTGTAGAAGCCGTATTAAATATGAAGATAATATAGATTTAAAAACTAAAACTGATGATCTGAATGGAAAGAGCTCGAAAAGTTATGCAGTTTAAAAAAAAACGGTATTGAAAACGGACTTCGGATGTGAGAGTTATGCCCTTTTTAAAAAAGGCATAAACGGTAACCAAAGGACCACATGGTAGTGTAAGTTGCGTTATAAAGTGACCCACTTTTATAAAGAGAAGTGGGGCTCACTTTTACAAAGAAACGTTGCATGAAAAATAAATAACTCTAAAATAAAATATTAAAGCTACTTATAGTGATTCACTTTTATACTTGAAGTGAAATACACTTTACAATTTTAGCATGAACTTTTTCAAAAAAAAGGTAACAAAAGAGAGACTTGAGCTCAACACCTCTTACTTAATAAGGCAAATTTTAACCAAATGGTCTAGAAAAACATATTGTAATGTTCAGAAGGAGGATTGGGGGTGTTGGTGTTGTTGTTGTTGTTGAAGACGACCTTGGAGAGCGTGCTAAAAAAAAAAAAATTCACACAAGAAAAAAAAAATTGCTTCTCAATGACAACAAGGGTTAGATCTCGGTTGAATTACCCGGAAGATGCACCTTTTCCTATTTGTTTCTGATTTTCTGAGATCACATAGGGTGTGGGGCAAAGAGAATACACAGATCTAAAAGAGTAGTATCCTAGAAATAAAAAAAATACAAAATCGAAATAAAACCAAAATACTTCTCTACAAAAACTTTAAAAAATGCGTATTCAAACTTTATACCTTTGGATCTGATTGTAATGGTTGTATATTGGGCAAAAAAAAACCTTTTCGAGTGAAACAAAAAGTGTTCATGAATGAAATGAGTGCACCAGACGCAATGGAATAGTCCTCTCAGCCCAAAAATGTACGAAAATGACAGAAAATGGAGATGAGGAAACTCGACTTCATGATCTCAATCTACAATAGGAGCGGGTCTTCAAACAGGCTCTGATACCATGTTTGAAAACACAGGTATTCCAATAGAAGATGAACACCTTTAGTAACCACTCACATAACCATATCAAATATCAACACACTGATGTTTTCATGTGGTAAAACCCCTACGAGGAAACATCCATGGCCCCAGCCAACACGACCACTTGGAGCAGTGAGGCAGATGTCACCTTTTGCCTCGGCAAAGATTTTTCACTGACCTCCCAGTCTTAATGGATCATTCTAACTTCACCTTCGAACCGAAGTGTCTCTTTCAATTCCTCACTAGAATCTCTGTTAAAAACCCAATTCACAGGTCCTTCCTTTTCCCTCTGTCACAACTTCTGTGCATACCTGATCTCTTCCAAACTAAAATTTTGGGTTTTGGGGATTAGTGATCCTTGTTGTCGAGAACCTCAGCCTTCTCAATTTCCTAATCTCCAATATCCCAAAATGCCGGAATGAATTCAACAACGGTTAGTCTCCGTGGCTACATTTTGGTCCATGTGACAACTATTCCATATGATCGCAGTCCCAAGTCTTTTCGCGATTTCGGGATTTCGAATGCCGAAACGCATGGACCCCTTTGTCCTCAAGATTCCCAATCCTCCGAATCCCGATTTCCTGAAATGGTCTCCTTTTCAGGATTTTCCTTTGAAGACCTAGATTATTGCCATGCATCCCCTAGAGATGGACGGTCCTCGTCACTTCGTGGTTTCGGGAACTAAAATGATTATGGGTTATTTCCCTCAGAACTCTTGAAGTTACGATTCTTGATCTCCTATATGCTAAAATGACGTCAGTCGGCCCCACACTAGAGATTTCCACCTTATCGGGGTTTCAGACTTCACGGTTCCGAAATGTGTGTGCTTCCTGTCTTCAGGATTCATGAAACACCGAATCCTGAAATTCCAATGGCTTTCGATATCCACCACGTGTTCCAACCAATGGACGGTCCTCGATCATTTACAATTTCACGAAGTCAAATGCCGATGTCCTCCTATCCTCTCGAACCCTGAAAATCTGACATGCGAAATCCTGACGGGCTCTTGATTACCACCACCTGTCTCAACTGATGGACGATCCTGTTTCAGTCTCGGGATTTCACGACTTGCGATTCCCCAATGTTGTAGTTTCTCTGTCAACTTAAAACCCCAGTAGCCAAAATACCAAAGGGTGCTTGATCTCAACCACGTGTCCTAACAGGTGGATAGTCCAGATCAAGATCAGGGTTTCCACTATGAAGTGACCCGATCTCCTGTCCTCTAGACTCCCGAAGTCCCGAATTCCGAAGTTCTGATATCCCGATGCCTTTCGGGACCTTCACTTTGCCTGCGAGAGTTTAACCCTCGTGAAACTCCAGTCAGATCCTATGGCTGACGGGTAACTAGGTGAGGATCCAACATCTCACGATCTCATGAGATTGAAACTCTGGAAACAACTGTAACCTCCTTACTTCTCTATCAGATCGGACGACTGGCGGGATTTCGCTAATCCTATACAAGGAAATTTGATCATTCATCTCTTCCCTTTGATGAATTAGAAGGTTCAAATCCTTTGGGGGTCTTCCATGACTTCCATCCTTTCAAGAACCTCCTGCATGCATTCCTTGCGACAACCCTCAATCACTTCGGTGTTGAACTCCTTTAACTCTGCGCACTCCTTGTAGCGACAAATCCTTCAATAGCTTCTTAGGTTTCCAACCTTGGATTCAAGCTTGGTATGTGCACACATTGCATGAATCCTGTGCCTAACTTCACCTTTGAGGGAATGAGAACAAAATCTAATCTATCTGAGCTTTCAGAGACAAACCTCTGAACCCTTTTTTTTTTCAACGCACTCCTTGCGGACAATTCTACTGCACTCCTTGCAGGAACCCTCACTTAGATATAGAAACAATTGAAACTCATTTCATAACTCTTTCTCTCTCAGACTTCAAACATTTAACAATAAATCATCCATACACAACATAGAAAGAAAATGTATAATGGAAAGAGTAAAATTATGAACATACCATTCAACATACACATACAAGAAACAACTACAACGCGATGAATCTGAATTAAGACTTCTTCTATTAACTTAATCTCTGTACATGGGTGTTTTTCAATTACAGTTTCTCTATTCCAGCTCTGTATGCTCTCTTTTCTTCCTCTTGGTAATGTTCTTCACTACTCTACTCTCAATTGGCATCCTCCTTCTATCTTACAATTACACAATGAGGGTGTCTATATCCATTTTCCCTCCACTCCTAAAACTGTCAACTTTTAGAATTCAAAGCTACCTACCAACATAAATTCCTTCTACCTACTATGGATGAGAGCGGATCACTCAAGGTCCTTTACAATATGTAAGTATGCCTCTCCTTAACTATCACATTTACGTTTGGAGCATTTATCTTCAAATTTTTTTAAAATAATTTATCATGTGTCTAAAATGTGTTGGCGCTTTCCCCACGCTTGCTTGACATTGGCGATGCTCCTGCATCATACTCCCTCACTTGAAATTTTTCATGGGCTCCTATCCATGAGCTCTCACACGGTCTGTCCATGCTTCTGAATCTCTACTTCATTCTCCCAGTTGGCATCTTCAACTAGATGTCCTTTCCACTTGACCAAGTATTCAAAGTATTGTCTTCTTCTGGTCTTCTTGCTAATTCTTTTGTCTAGTATGCTTTCCATCTGTGGCTTCTCTACAACATGCATCTGCTTTGTCCACTAGATCTCTGGTTGTTCATCACTTGTTCCTGCTTCCCTAGTTTTGTATGGGTACAAATATGAGACATTGAATATCAGAAAAATTCCGATCCCATTGGGTAATTCAATCTCATAAGCATTTGCCCCAAATTTCTTCAATACCTTACATGGTTCGATCTTCTTCATCTTCAGTTTTTTATATGTCCCCTTCGGGAACCTTTCCTTTCGCAGATGTGCTAGAATCAAATCACCAACCTCAAACTGAAGTTGTCTCCTATGTTGATATGCTCTTCACTTATACTCCTGGCTTGCGTTCTGTAAACGCTCCTTCACCTGGTTGTGAAGTTCTTTCATCACCTCTGCGAAGTCTTCTGCACTAGCGCTCCTAGTCGCAATATTTTCTAAATACCTCAGCTCAGAAATTCCTCTCGACTGTATGCCATAAACAATTTGAAATGGACTTTGTCCTGTCCTTTTGTTAACTAAGTCATTATAATAAAACTCTACCTGTGGTAATATGTTGTCCCATTGGCTGTGGTGTTCTATCACCAAGCTCCTTAGCAAGTTTCCTAAACTCTTGTTTACCACTTCTGTTTATCCATCCATTTGAGGATGATAAGACAAACCAAACGACAATTTAGTTCCCATCTTCTTCCATAAGTTCCTCCAAAAGTGTCCTACAAATTTAATGTCTCGATCTGAAACTATGCTCCTTGGTAAGCCGTGAATTCGAATGACTTCTTTGAAAAACAGATTCGCAATGTGAGTTGCGTCACTGGTTTTCTAACATGGAATAAAGTGTGCCATTTTGGAGAATCTATCCACCACCACAAAGATTGAGTCAAACCCTCTTTGTGTTCTTTGCAACCCCAATATGAAATCCATGCTAACTGCATCCCATGGCCTCTCAGGTATTGGCAATGGTTGATAAAATCCTGCATTTTGTTTCTTTCCTTTCGAATGCTGGCAAATTCTACATCTGTCCACAAATCTCTTGGCATCTGCTCGCATTCCTGGCCAAAAATATGACTCATTCAATTTTGTGAATGTCTTGTCGTGACCAAAGTGCCCTGCCAATCCTCCACTATGTTTCTCCTTTAGCAAATTCTCCCTCATGGAGCATTTTGGAATACAAAGTTGATTACCTTTAAACAACAATCATTCCTGGATCATGTATTTTGTCCATTGGCTTCTATCTCTGATAATTTGATTCTCATCTGCTTCATATGCCTTCTTAAAATTTGGATCATCTCTATACATGTCCCTGAGGTCATCAAAACCCAGTGTTTTAACTTTGAACTACTGCAACATCAAACATTTCCTTCTCAAAGCATTAGCAACCTTGTTAGTAGTTCCAGAAATATTCTTAATTACAAAAGTAAAGTTCTACATGTATTCAACCCATTTTACATGTCTTTGATTCAACTTTTCCTGTCGAGTCACAAACTACAGTGCATGATTGTCACTGTATAGGAAAAACTCCTTCGGAATCAAATAGTGCCTCCACTTCTTCAATGCCTGAATGATAGCATAGAACTCCTTGTCATATGTGGAGTACTTCACCTTCTCTTCATTCATCTTCTCATTGAAGTATGCTATCAGCTTGTCTTCTTGACTTAAGACTTCCCCTATTTCAAATCCACTTGCATCGCATTTCACTTGAAATGTTTTTTGGAAATCAGGCAACACCAGAATTGGTTGTTCCGTGATTTTCCTCTTCAACTGATTAAAACTCTTCTCAGCCTCTTTCATCCAGTGAAAAAATTTGTGTCCTTTCTTCACCATGTCCATCATCGGTGCACTAATTCCACTTAAATTCCTGATGAACTTCTGGTAGAAACTAGACAATCCGTGAAAACTTCTCACCTCAAATATGCTCTTCGGTGATGGCCAATTCTTGATCACTTCCACCTTATCTGGATCCATCCTCAATTTATCTGTAGAAATAACAAAGCCCAAATAGATGAGTTATGTCTTCATGAATGAATATTTCTTTATGTTTATCAACAACTTCTCTTGCTGTAATCTCTTCATCACTATAGCTAAGTGTTTTAGATGCTCCACCTCTGTTTTACTGAAGATCAGTATATCATCCAGATACACAATGACAAATTCTCCAATGAACTCCTTCAGGACTTTGTTCATCAACCTCATGAAGGTACTTGGTGCGTTTGTTAAACCAAACTACATAACAAGCCATTCATACAACCCTTCGTTAGTCTTGAAGGTTGTTTTCCATTCATCACCTTCCCTCATACGAATCTAGTGATATCCACTTTTCAAATCAATCTTCGAAATGTTTTTTTCTCCACTTAAGAAATCCATCAGATCATCCATCCTTGGTAATGGAAATCTATACTTGATGGTTATCTTGTTAATTTTCGTTGAATCAGTACACATCCTCCAGCCTCCGTCTTTCTTTGGACTGAGTATTGTCGGAACAACACATGGACTCAAGCTTTCTCTAACCAACCCTTTATCCAACAAATCCCGATCTTGTCATTTGACCTCTTCATTCTCCTGGGACATTAATTTGTACACTGCTTTGTTTGGTAAACTGGCTCCAGGTATGAGATCAATATGATGACTCACACTCCTGATTGGTGGCAACAAATGAGGTAGTTCGTCCACTACTATGTGAACGAACTCTTCCAACAGTTCCTGAACTTCTTCTGGTAAATAATCTATCCTTGTGTTGGTTAAGACAATCATTGGCTTCCTGACCAAAATGAATTGTGGTTCCTCCTTCTTCTTGACCTCGTTGAGGAGTTCCTTCCCACTCATGAGAAGTACAGTGTTACTTACTTCAGGTTTCACTTCCTTGTCTTTGATTGGAAGCAACATGTGAGTTCTCCCATTCTTTTCTAGGGTGTATGTGTTCATCCTCCCATCATGAATCACATTTCTGTCATATTGCCACGGTCTACCCAACAATAAATGGCAAACATCCATGGGAATAACATCGCAGAGTATCTTATCATTATAGCCTCCTATCTTAAATTCAACTAAATATTTTTTAGTGACATTTACTTGATGTCCCTTTTGTAGCCATGAAACTCTATATGGACTTGGATGTTCAATCGTCTCAAACTCCATATTTTCTACCATCTCCTTTGAAACGAGATTATCTGTGCTACCACTGTCCACAATGACCTTGCATACCCTGTCCTTGGTTTTGCAAGTAGTCCGAAAAAGTTTGTTTCTCTGTACTGGACTCTCCACCTCCTTCTCTAGTGTCAAAAGAACTTTTCGCATCATCAGCGATCTTCCGCCTTCAAAATCCTCTGCCTCAACATTCCACCTTTGTGCTTCGGCAATGTGAGTCTCTCCACTCTCTTTCTTCTTATCTGGACATTCATAAGATTTGTGTCCATTCTTTCCACACGTGAAGCATTTTATTACTCCACCTCTTCCTCTTCCTCTACCTCTAGTACGAGGAAAAATATTATTATCAGCATAATCTCCTTTTTGTTCGGTATGCTACCCTCTCTGTTCAACATATTGCCCTCGCTGTGAGGTTCCACCTCTTTCAGTTCAAGCCTGAGGTTTCTTCCAGTCCTCCTTGGGTTTCTGATTTTTATCTTGGACAACTGATTTGCCCCTGGCTTGACTTTTGCCTTGGCCTCTTTGACCTTGCTTTTGGCTCAGTTTCTCTTCAGCCTTTAGAGCCATATGATAAGCATATTCCACCATTCGGATGGTTACCATGCTCATATCATCCTGAATGTCATATCTCAGGCCATTCATGTACCTGGCAACCTTTTCATCACCGCTTTCCCAATGACCTACCGTGATGTTCAGCCTGTAGAATTCTTCAGTATATTCCTTCACTGTCATCAGCTTCTGTCTCAAATTTTGCATTCTTCAAAATAGAGTAATCTGGTAATCTCTGGTAATGAATTTTGCCTTCATCTTCGTAATCATCCTATCCAAACTCTTGATTTTTTTCTTGCCTTTGCAGCGTCTGTCAGCTTGTAGTTCATCCCACCACAATGTTGCATGTCCTTTCAGCCTTGCGACGACATGTCTGACCTTATTGTCTTCCTCGACATCTTCATAGTCGAAATAAGTGTCCAAATCTCTAATCCAGTCTAGAAGTTCTTCAGCATCTAGGTTTCCTTCATAAACTAGGATGTCTATTTTTGCCATGGCACCCATCCTTGTGACAACTCTAATCAAGCGTTCATTTGCGACATCTTCCGCTAAAACTTCTTCTTCTTCATGTTCAACTTCATTTTCACTTTCGGAATCACTAAGATCCCCAATACCGACTGTGTGTCTTTGTGCTGTCTCCATGTCCTCAAGTCTGGTGCATAAATCACACATTTCTCTTTCCATGGCTGGGTCAGGCATCTACCTACCTCTTCTTCTTAGTATTTCCCTTTCCTCTGGTAGATCGGGTGTTTGCATGTCCCTTTTTCTAGGCAGCATGGTGAATTTTCCTTTTCCTTGCTACAAAAAGCAAAGAACCCTTTTGTTGACGGGCGAAATTGATCGCTCGTCAACTGGAGGGGTGGATCCAGTCCAGGGTTGTCTAAATAACCCAAGCCATTTGGATTAATCCACTCTGACGGGTTTAGCGGCTCCGTTGGCCGATCTAAGTCCTAGGAAAGTGAAAGAAAAACTAAACTAAAGAAACTAATCTAAGTGAAAAACAACTACTGCAAACTATATACAAATCTAAAATATATATACAGTTTACTAACTAATATTATAAAATAATAATTCTACTTATTAAATGTTCAGTTATCAATACAAATAAATCTTGATTTTATATACAACATTTACAAAATACAAATTTTGATCAAAATTTGCAAAATCATTTGTGAATGGTCTTATGACAGCGAGGCTATTATTTTTCATTTTTATAATTTTTATGAGAAAGAAATAAAATGAAAGGTATCTAAGCTAAGCAATAAGAATAGTAATCTGTACTAAGAAATAAAATGATATCTATCTAACTAAGTAATAGAAACAACAATCTATATTATATATCTATCTAAACTACAGTGAATCCTTATATTAATTAAACTATTGAAATAAAATAACAAACTGACCTGAAATTAGCGCTTCCTATTTGTCCTATGCACTGTATTTGATTTAGTTGTTTGATGGGGGAAACTCGCACCAGATTTTGCAAAAATCTTCTCGTAAACATGAAGCAACGATGCTCTTGAATATGAATGATAGAACAAACAAGAGATATAGCAACAACAATTTTATAGTTTACAGATCATCACATTTAGATAAATCCCAGTGCGAAGATTTGTACATAACTATTCATTTAAGAAAGAAGATCAACCTTCTATTCATTAAATTAAAACAAGATAATTGTTGTAAGTAAAATGAGATACATCAAATATGGACAAAGCTTAATTCATATTGCATTAACCTATAACAAATCTTGATACCTAAAGTAGTCAATAATTTGATTACAAATTAAAATGCACAGAAACTTGAACAAAAGTAAGATAAATTGAAGCTAAAGCCGTTTGTATAAGTACAACAAATCCACTTCTATTCAAGTTTGTATAATCATTAGCCCATAGTCTCCGTTCTCCCAACAATGATGGATTGTTTAAAAAAAAATAATAAGTATATAAAGGCCACATGATGAAACATTCCCTGTGGAAATCATCAAAACTGTTTGCACAAAATATGGGAACAATCTCCCAGATTTCTATTTCCACCTAAGACTAACAACCTAA
This sequence comes from Picea engelmannii, assembly GCA_009831015.1. Classification (NCBI taxonomy): domain Eukaryota; kingdom Viridiplantae; phylum Streptophyta; class Pinopsida; order Pinales; family Pinaceae; genus Picea; species Picea engelmannii. The sequence continues at coordinate 1,374 of ML830041.1, read as the reverse complement.
TCCAAAACTGTGTAAAGAAACAACATGTTCAAAGATGCCAGAACAGATCCAATTCCCATTGAAATTCGTGTGTACCTATAGATGTATAAAAATACATGTTGTTCAGATTGTGTTCATTTATAAAACCAACATAAATTCAAATTTTATGACTAGCTATAGAATCTCACGATTCTGTAGCTAGTCATATTTACAAACAAAATCATATTAAATTAATTCAATCAAAATAGAACTATATTCGATTTATCAAACAAATCTTTTATACTAATTCAAAGCAAACACAATCGTTTATGCTAATTCAAAACAAACCAAATCATTTATGCTAATTTAAGAAAGACATAATCATGCTAAAATTAAACAAAATCATACCATCCATTGTGAAATCAAATCAAATCATGATGGGTGTAGCTGCTTACAAGTTTTTTTCTTTTAAAAATCACATGTCCTGTAGATGTAAAACTTGCTGGCAGACTGGTTGAATATTCTTTGAATTGATCAAGGGTTCACAGTGGGAGGTTGAGACACATGGTTGGACGAGTGAGATGGGTGCTGTGGGATGCTAATGCACAGGCCTGGAGAAGTTACAGATGTTTCAACACTTGCAAATAGACCAAAATGCTCCCTTCAGCCACAAAGAAAAAACTAAGATTTGACCTCTAAAGGACGAGCTATATCTCTGTAATAACCCAATTTCTGAGGAAACTGCCCACGAAGAAGGTAAAGGAGCTAATTTCAGTTCTAGGTTTTCAAGGGTTTGATCTAATTCAACATCGTTTTCCCAGAATCACTCACTCAAAAATGTGTCTCTGGGAGGAAATTACGGGGTTAGCCTAAGAAGTCTTCTCTAGCACTATCAAAAAATAACAGAGTATGTACACCATGTGATTCAATTCACCCTATAGGAGCCATAGCAGATAGCACATGATCAACAGGGTAATCGGTGAGGGTTTGACATGGTAGACACAACACCATTTTCCCAAAGCTGCCCCAAAACAAGCAAAGGCAGCCTGAAATGCAAGGTAGAGCGTTAATGCTTATGCATGCGGGTACAGTGGTGGAGTAAAATGAAACCATGGAAAACTATCATGTTGGCATGTACAATCAATGACGCCTTGGTAATAGTTTCATTCAAATCACAATCCAAAGCATTGTAAACCAAATGTCAAATGGATTATCACATAATCATTGAAAGCCATAAAATGCATAACCAAAAAGACTTTGACCAAATGAAATATCAAATAACCATTTCAAAACCATGGTGTTCATAACCCAAAATTGGTCCGAATGTTAAATCAACAATAGTATTTGTATGATTTGAAAGAAACCACTATATCGAACATTGCACCAAGGATTTAATCACAAAATTAAAGTGTTCTA
>ML830040.1:57247-72897 GCA_009831015.1 Picea engelmannii | reverse complement strand
TGTTTGAATATCTAACCCATTAGTCTATAGGTAAAATGCATGTGTAGTTTGTTGCTTGTTTTGTAAGCAGGTCAATCTTGAGAGGATAACTGCCAACAAGCAATCAAGCATGAAGGGGGGATCAACATCGAACATCCGGAACAAGGTATGTTGGTCTAACCACATGTTTGTTGAAAAGGAATTGGGTTTAAGTCTGGGGATGAGGCTAGAAAGTAGATTTAGTTTGGTCATATCTACATGCATAAGATAACCCTATTTGCTAGTCTGTAAGGGGATTTCCTTCACAAAAGAATTTCCGACCATACTGGGGAAGTCTCTAGGGTTCCCAGATTTTTTTTTTTTTTTGGGTAGTTTTAAAAGTCTAGTTTTCTTGCCTATTTTTTAGTTTCTACAAAGTCTTAGCTAGCAGAGAGTCTGGATTCCCATACCAGCTATCTCTGTTATTTGCTTGACTATGTTTTTTTGAGACCCACAGAGGTACACGTGGCCTATATAAGGTGTGCACGCATGTACCCACGCCCTACTCTATTACAGCTCGCGTGTAAACGCTAGCTGAAGAAGCAGCACTAGCGTGTAGAGTCCAAAAAATTTTTGAGGCAGTCATCCTCTTCCTTGTCAGAATCAGACATTCTCAGGGGTTTTCTAGAATTCTTTCTAAGTCTTGGTTGTTTGCAGTCTTGTCTCAGATTGGTTTTTTTTACGAATTTTTTCTTTACATTGTTTCTTTTTCTGTTAAAGAGAGTGTCCAAGCCTTCAAGAGATCCTAGTTCTCAATATTAGTGGTCTCTTCCTGGTTTGGATTGTCTATTTTTATTTTTTTTCAGATTTTTAGAGATACATGCGGCCTGTAGAAGGTCAGCCCGCGTGTACACGCCCTCTGGCTCTATACAGCTCATGTTCACATGCTTGTTGTTGAATTATCAGTAGTGTGCTTGTGCAGGATAGTTTTTATTGAGGGTAAGGCAGTCATCCTTTCCCTTAATGAGAGTTATGCCTCTCAAGTTTTTGAATCTTTGTCTTGGTAGTTAGTAGCTTAGGATTAATCTTAACCTTAGCTTGTTTTTTCCCATTTAAAAGTTGTCATAAAAAAAAAAAATTTAGGGTTTTTAGACAAGTGTGAGAGTCATTTTTTAAGTTGCTAGTGTGTGATTTCTTGAAGTGATTCTTTGTGATCTACGATTAGGCCAGAATTGTTTTTCTTGGTTTTTTACTTGTTGGTATTTTTCCTTTTTTCTTTGTCAACATTTTAATTAAAAAAAAAAAATCTCTTTCATTTTCTTGTTTAGTTGAAGAGTGTGATTCTGCATTATTAACCAGGGAAAAGTCTTTTATTTCATAATTTATTTGCAGTTTACTTAGATCATAAGTAGCTTGTAGTTGAGTGAAATTCCTTTTGAGTTTTCTATCCAAAATCTTAGAAAATTTAAAAAAAAATAAAAATTGAAAAGTTGTTGAAATTTTGCATTAACTAAAAGTTTTTGTTTTTATCTTTTTATTCATTTTTACTTTTTCCTTTTACACATCATCAGTTTCAATTTCATACCCCTTGACAAAAGACAAGCCATAAAATTAACGCTAAATCTAAAATTTATTATACTTTTATGTTTGTAGGGTTAACCAACTAGTTCAGGATTAGGGCCTTGGATTAGGTTGGAGAGGAAACTCTTCAAGGCCATTACAATCAAACATTGGAGTCTAAGTTAGGGAGTGTCCAAGTCTAGTATCGTGAAATTTATCTAGGACCCCCCTCTAACATAGGGGATAAACATGAGGTCGCGTGCAGAAAGGTAGCGGAGATAACCCCCCCAAAGTTGGACCAATCGTAGTGGAGAACACATATAGAGGGCTTGTTTTGGGGTTCCGTCGATTGAATTTGCAACGGGGATTCATGGGTCTCAAATCCATTCAAGTTCCTTAGTTGTCTTCTAAACCACTTGCTTTCGATACCCTTGACAGGTTTCAAGCTCAATACCCTGCTCATTGTGGTCTACCTGACTTTCGACTGTACCCGCCTGGTGATTGTTCACGCGCTGGAAACCTAGTTGCCTATCCTTTTTAGGGACATACACTGGTGATTGTGGGAGTATACTGCGGTACCTAGGATAGGCATTGGGCCATTCTTTGTAGATTATACCCAGAGGGTGCTTCCTATTTTGAGTTTCACTTGCCCCGGTAAGTTGCTCTAGTGTTGGTTGTTGTAACTGTTCTTCCAATTAATTTAGTGTTTTCATGTCTTATCTTATAGGGAATTTTTTAGTGTGTGTTACTTTTGAACATTTAGACTACCCTAGAGTGTCTTTGATATTCTCACACAGTGGAGGATCATGAGCTCCGCTGGTCATGAAGGTTTCTTGGCCTGCCACTGGTTACACTGGATCCACCCCCGCCACCACTAAGGTGAAAGCTAGACCAACAAGGGTCTTTTGAAGCGACCGGGTCACAAGAAATTGTGTCCGACCAACATCTAGAGGAATCGACCATATTATACCTTGGAGCGCAAGATTTTGGCCTCATTGAAACTTCTACCACTGATCTTTCAGCACCCAACATCATACCAATTTATCCTTACGAGTGGCAGACAGTGTTGCATGCAACAATGGAAACACATGTTGTTACTCCTTCCGGGAATTCTTCGATTCCCACTACGGTCATCACCACAGGAGATTTTTCACCTCCTAACCCACCCTCACCGATCCGAGCCACCATGGTCTCGACCGCCTCTACATCTCACAGTAGTATGATCCCATCTTTGGCAGTGGCCACAACCCCTTTCACACCAAGTGCGACAGGCCCTCTGTTCTCATACGGGATGCCTAGTTCAGGTACAAGTCCTGTACTTTCCTACTCCACTTTATAGAATTCAGGTCTGGGGGCAGGGAGATATAGTGCTCCTCTGCAAGGTCACATGGGGGGCACTCCTGCTCCTTTTAACTCTTTCCCTTATGAAGGAGGTCATATACCTCCTTCATCCCCTTCACTTGGTGGCTCACATCAGCAATCCATTGGGCAACCTACACACCATATTTTATTTGGAGTGGGGAGTCAAGGACCACCTTCAAATAATATGCCAGTAGGTTCGACACCATTTTCTTTGATCAAAACGTTTGGTAACAATGCCTTCTCATCAACCGCCTTCCTGATTGGGGGCAATCCCAGTTTTGGACAACCTATTCCTATGTAGGGTACTATTACTGCACAGGGGGAAAACCTAGGAACTTCTTCTGCATCAGGGCCTTGGAATTATTGGCAGGGATCCGTTCCCTCATCTGGAATGTCGATCTGGGGTAATTCTTTCCACAATCAATGGAACCCTGGACAAACTACTATGCCTATCCCCATGGGACCGACATGGGGCAACCCTTCCCAAAGTCCTTCGAATGTAATGCATGCCCAACCATCTATGTTCTATTTTGGAAATCAGTTGGTGATGTCTCAACATACGCAAAATCCATACGCTAGCTAGGGCCATGGTTTGTACCAGAATCCAGGCTAGCAGCCAAACTTTTCCTGGCAACCTGGTGCCAGTCAAACTCTAGGCCCCTTTTTCCCAGGTTATCACCAACAACCCAAACTACCCTTCCTGGCGACTTTGCACTTGCCATATTTGATAAGGTTGTTGAACGACCCTATCTGTCATGATACGTGTTGGCCTCCTATGCCGACGAAGTTGCCTTCGGACATTCCAAAGTTCGAAACCAAGCCTAACAAAGATCCAAGAGATCATGTGACTACCTTCCATATTTGGTTCTCATCTAACTCGTTGAAAGACAACTCTATACAGTTTCTATTGTTTCAAGGTACTCTCATTGGGAGTGTCACAAAATGGTACATTGAGCTTGATCGCTCAAGATACTCTTCCTTCGGAAAACTGGCGATGGCTTTCCTAAACCATTTACAGTTACCTGTAAGATATGACGTTGGCACAAAGTTTCTTGCCAATTTGAAACAGAAAACGACAGACCATATCTCTAATCACATCTGAGAATGGAGACATCGGAAGAGTTTAATTAAGGTGCCAGTCCCACCCACATTCCTTCTTGAGTGGTTCCTTAATTATTTGGTCCCGTAGTTGTCCAAATACGTCACAACGTCGGGAGTATTCTCTTAAGAAGATGCCATCATGAGAGCTCAACAATTTGAGCTCATATATTCTCAGTCCAGTTTAATATACAACATCTTGCCAGATGCGCCATGCTCAATACTTGATAAAACTAGACAGAGAGTTGGACCACATGCCGATGGTATTGTTGGTTCAACACAAACAAAGCCCGCTGAGCAATTGACAAAGAAGTTGAAACAGGTATCTATACAACACACAGTGGCCAACCAAACTACTACTTTGGCTGCTCCCCCTACCAAAACATCGCAGGTACACACAGTGCAATCGAATAACGCAAAGGCCACCCAGCAGCCTGAAGGAAAGAAAAAACAAAAAAAGAAGGGTAAGGGGGATAAAAAACCTACCAATAATGTTGGCGGGGACAACACTGAGAAATGGAAGCCGAGGTATCCATGCAACTTGTGTGCGAAAGACCACCTGATCCATCTATGTCCTCGGCTTGTAGAAGCCCAAAGGTTTGTGACGCAGCAACAACCTGCTGTGTTGACCAATCCATTTCAACATGGGAAAAATCTAACCCAAGCCTCTGCAAGAACGAAAGGGGGTAGCCAAGAGCCCTCTCCGCCCATGAATAACCCCACATACACGAATGTATATATGGTGAGGGGTGATGCTTTTATATCGACTAGAGCACATGACTATAGTAAACCAAGCACTTCTAAGAAGGGTAAAGAAGCTGAACTCCCATCTTTTCCTCTATAGATTGAGAAGACGTTGGGCAAAACAATGACACGCATTCCCAAAGGTGCATTCAAAAAAGATTCTCATAACCCAAATGCAAGGGCTTCCCAGAACTACTCTGTGGTGGAATATTTATCACAAACCCCTTGTGCGATGTCTGCTTTGGAGGTCCTCCAAAGATGCCCTTCCCATAGGAAAGCATTGTTAACCTCTTTAGGATATATCGAGACTTGTAATATGGGTACAATCATGCTAGATACAATCGACTTGAAAGCTCATATACCTTACCACGTAGCGTTTCAGATAGTAGTGGCTTATCCCATGAAAAATTTTACTCGAAATATCTTCTGCATGGTGGTTGATGAGGGTGCCTCGACATGCGTTATGTCATTGGCATGTTGGAATTCCATTGGTCAGCCTGTTTTGTCTTCATCACCTACTCTCCTCACCACTTTCAATGGTTGTTTGTTCCGACCACATGGTATCATTCCTTCTTTCCCAGTGTAGTTAGGAGGGAAGACCGTGTGTGTCAAAGTAGAGGTAGTCGATGCTCCCCTCGACTATAACCTCTTGTTAGGAAGGAGTTGGACTTATGCCATGCAAGCTGTGGTTGCTACAATTTTTTGGGTCTTCTTGTTTCCACATGAGGGCCGAATAGTTACCATTGATCAATTGTCTTTCTCCAAACCTGACCTTGGATTCAGGGCATCCACAGTCCCGATGATTGATAATCCTCAACCAAGTGTCTTCAATGTAGGGGTTGGTTTGTGACCATATTTTATGGGTACCTTTGATTACCTTATGTCGTTGGCATGTTGGAAGGCCATTGGCCAGCTCGTTTTGTCTCCATCACCTACTCTCCTCACCGCTTTCGATGGTCGTTCATTATGACCACATGGTATCATTCCTTCTTTCCCAGTGCAGTTAGGAGGGAAGACCGTGTGTCTCGAAGTAGAGGTAGTCGATGCTCCCCTCAAATATAACCTCTTGTTAGGAAGGAGTTGGACTTATGCCATGCAAGCTGTGGTTGCTACAGTTTTATGGGTCTTGTTGTTTCCACATGAGGGTCGGATAGTGACCATCGATCAATTGTCTTTCTCCAGACCCGACCCTGCATTGGGGGCATCCATGGTCCCGATGATTGATAATCCTCAACCAGGTGTCGCCAATGTAGGGGTTGGTTTGTGCCTTGTGCAAGAAGAGATACAAAGCAAAGAAGTTGGAGGACATTTGAAGAGGATCCCAGGATCAGGATTCACAGAGTAGTGGCCGGTCTCGACATTGTAAGTTGATTCATTAAAGTTAATAATAAAGAAATGCTTTTCCCATCCCACTATATGAGTTCTTCATAGTTCAGTAAATATATGTTTCAATCTCTAACCCATTAGTCTATAGGTAAAATGCATGTGTAGTTTGTTTCTTGTTTTGTACGCAGGTCAATCTTGAGAGGATAACTTCCAACAAGCGATCAAGCGTGAAGGGGGCATCGACATAGAACATCCAGAACAAGGTATGTTGGTCGAACCATGTGTTTGCTGAAAAGGAATGGGGTTTAAGTCTGGGGACAAGGGTAGAAAGTAGATTTCTTTTGGTCATATATGCATGCATAAGATAACCCTATTTGCTAGTCCGTAAGGGGATTTCCCTCACAACAGAATTGGCGACCATACTGGGGACCGAACCCAGAATCTCCAATTTTGCAAGGTTCTCTCGCTGGCACCAATTCATTAGACTTGTTATTTCCCTCTGACGAAGAAATAATTGAAGCAATGACTAGTCCAAACAAACCCTAGGAAGATCTTCATCACAGATCATACTTCCTCCCAGAGTTAAGCCGAATCAAAGAAGGAGAATTCACCATGACTATGACGGGAGATCGGTCTTGTCCTATTAATCTCTTAGCTACCCACAAAGTTTATGCTAAGGGTAATATGGAAACCATCGCTGAAACCATACCGATCAATATCTCCCAAAACCCTGGTGTCGTGGAGAATGTTTTCGTCGGAGCGGACTACTCCCCTGAAGAGATTCAACTCTATACAGATCTTTCAAAGAATTATGTGACGTTTTTGCCTAGTCTTATGAGGAAATTCCAGGTATCGATCCAAAAATAATTGAACATGAAATCACAACGTATCCTGATGCCAAGCCTGTTCAGCAGAAGCTTCATCCAGTTAATCCTAAGAAAGCAACAACCATTAAGGTTGAGGTTGAGAAACTACTAAAGGTCAGTTTTATCTATCCTATCCATTTGACCCAATGGGTGTCAAACCTTGTGCCAATCAATGAAAAACAAGGCACAATTCGTGTATGTACAAATTTTCGTGATTTGAACAAGGCCTGTCCCAAAGATAATTTTCCCACACCTTTCATCGATCAGATCATTGATGAATGTGCGGGTTGCGAGACCTTTTCTTTTGTGGATGGTTTTTTGGGATATAATCAAATACAAGTCAAACTTGAAGACAATCACAAAACAACATTCATCTGTCCATGGGGTACATTCAATATCATAAGATGCCTTTTGGTCTCAAAAATGTTGGAGCCACCTTTCAACGGGCTATGTCTTTTTCTTTCCATGACCTCAAGCATATAGTCGAGACCTATTTAGATGATTTAGCATCTCTATCTCAGAAGAGAATGGATCATCCCGCACACCTCTGACCTATCTTTGAACATTGTCACTACTTTTGGAATCGCTTGAATCCAAAAAAGTGCAGCTTTTGCATAATGTCAGGACGATTGTTAGGTTTCATAGTGTCAATAACAGGGATCATGGTCGATCCTCTCAAGGTTGAGGCAATAATACAGTTTCCCGCCCCCATTCACAATCCTTCAACTTCAAATTCTACAGGGAAAGGAAAATTTTCTAAGACACTTTATTGCTAACTACACCGAGATCACCAAGGGCTTCATGCGCTTACTTAAAAAAGACATTCCTTTTTATTAGGACGATGTCGCTCAATGTTATTTTGCCGCATTGAAACATGCACTCACAACTGCCCCTCTGCTTTGGCCACCTAACTATAACAAGGATTTCCTATTATATCTGGCTGCAGCAGAGTCAACCATTGGCATGGTCTTAGTTCAGGAAGATGACTTGTTCTCAGAATATGTCATCTATTACCTGATCTGAGGCCTCGTAGGACCGGAACTTAATTATTCTCATATCGAAAAACGTGCATTGGTAGCAGTCCATGCTATTCAACGGTTCTGTCATTATGTTCTGTTTCGCAAGACCACCATCATTATTGTCGTGAATCCATTTCAGTACATGTTGACACGACAGGTAATAGGTGGAAAAATCAGTATATGTATAGTCATCCTCCAGGAGTTTGACTTGGATTTCATTTCAGCGAAGTCCAAAAAGTCACTAGTCTTCACATAACTTATTTCGGAACTTTCAGTTGAGTCAGGTGATCTTGTGCCCGAAGAGTCGCCTATTAGAGGAGATATGTTTTTGATCACCTCTTCGGATCCCTGGTACGAAGATATACTTATCTATCTCCAGACTTTGAAGTGCCCCACTACTGATTCTCGTGATGAGCATTGACGCATACGCCATCAGGCTAAGAATTATCTCATACTCGATGATACATTGTATCGGAAAGGTGTAGACTGCATCCTACACCAATGTCTCACTCACGAAGAGGTGGTTATTGTGCTTAACGATTGCCATACTGGAGCTTGTGGTGGTCACTTGTCTGTGTTGGAAAATTCCCAAAAGATTCTATGCACAGGTTACTTCTGGCCGACACTTATCAATGATTGTGTCGAATTGGTCAAGAAGTGCCACCCATGCCAAATCTTCTCACAGAACATGAGGGCACATCCCGCTCCCATGTTTCCTGTCATCACATTTGGTCCATTCACTAATTGGGGGATTGATTACACTACATGCATCCCTCTTTCAGCAAGGGGGCACTGCTATATCATCATAATTGTAGACTACTTCACAAAGTGGGCTGAAGCTATGCCAACATTTAAAGATGATGGAGAGACTGCAACTCTCTTTTTATTCAATCAAATAATAGCAAGGTTCGACGTCCCGAGGGAGATTGTCACTGACCATGGTAGTCACTTTTAGAACCAGATGATGATCGAGTTAACATCAAATCTTTGGATACGGAAAGAACATTCATCACCCTACTACCCCCAAGAAAATGGGCAGGTGGAAGCTGTAAACAAAACTCTTAAGACCATTATACAGCGAACTATCAACTCAACCAAGTCAAATTGGAATTTGATGTTATACTCAGCATTATGGGCTTACCGAACATCTGTTAAGACTGCAACCAGTTTCTCACATTTTCATCTCATTTACGGGCTGGAAGTAGTCTTGCCCATCGAATGTCAGATCCCATCTCTAAAATTGGCAGTACAATTATTTCCAGACACTTCTCCACTTGAAGAATGGTTAGTATACCTTGAGCAGCGTCGTGATGCAGCCCTGGCCAACAAGGCTCAAAAACATAAGGTCAAGTGTCAGTATGATAGGTCCGTTCATCCTCGAATTTTCTTTGAAGGCGACCTTGTCCTAGTCTATGACCAAGATAAGGATCCCCCGGGGACAGGAAAATTCAAACCCATGTGGTTTATACCTTTCATCATAAAAGAGGTTTTAAAAAAGGGTGCTTATCATCTAGTTGATTTTGAAGGGAATGCTTTGACGAAGCCTAGAAATGGGCTCTACATCAAGAAGTATTACTCATAGACAGGTCACTATGGGTAACTTTTTGTAACATATGTATAGTCTTTGTAGTATTACTTTTTAGTTTCTTTTAGTGTTATGGATGTGTCGTTGATGTTATCTTTCGTCACTTTGGAAGATGTCAAGTGATTTTGAGGTGTTCGTTGGGTATGAAGATGGTGCTAGTTAGCACACTCGGAGGCTTGCCTCCGCAACTTGGGTAATATTTACACCTCAAGGCCAATTATTATCTTCCGTAGGTATATGCTTATGTGACACCACAAATAATGTCATCGATTATAGTGCAGTTATTAAGTTTCTTCGTGACGCTTTGTCATTGGGTATCTCTCATCTCTAGGTCTATCTTGACCCTCAACTTGTGGTGTCTCGGTTAAACAGAGTATATCGGGTTCATGATCCAACTTTACAATGACAATTCCTTAGGGTACATCTCTTAGAACGAAACTTTGATTATATTACATATTTTCATGTTCCTAGGAGATTAAACCAAGTTACAGATACTCTAGCTAATCAAATTTTAGATTGGCATCTTGTACATATATGAAAGAACATTCACATAAATATGTAAATACATTTCTCACACATGATCCATAAGAAACAAAATACAAAAAACCATATATAATATCATAAAGTAACCAGAGTACATAGATGGACGCAAGCGCCTCAAAAATATAATCGATAACGAGTCACAGGGCTTATGCCCTCAAAAAATATATACAAGTAGTGCTCGTGGCACATCAAAATGTCTAGCTAAAGTCAGGGCCCGTGGGCCCTGTTATACTGGTCCACAACGTTGGCTAAATGCCTAAACAACCAGACCCACGTCCGTGGTGCCCCTACTACATGAGGCTACATAGATGGTGGTAGGTCCTCAATCTATGCCATAGGGACTGTGCGAGTGAGTGCAGTAAAGTTACGCTCGACTCATCTCAATACCCTCTCAGCCTCCCCAGCTGGAAGATCTCCTTCTACTGTTGGTCCCCCTGCGGTGGCAGGTGTGGCCCCTGGCCGAGGACGACACTTGTTCCTCGCATAGCCAGCGGGTCGCACTAGTCCCACGTCTGCACACAATGAACACATATCTGTCAAATACTCTGACATAACAAAAAAAATGATATATAGAACAAAACAACAAAAAAAAAAACTACAAAGGTGGAGACTTACCCATCTCCCCTCGCTCCTCACTAGGAGGTATTGGTATCTCAGGGTCTCTCAAGAAATCAATCCCAACATAGGGGTAATCATCTATAACTGGGATCTGTCGTGACAGCCACGGAAAGAAGTCATCATCGAAGGAGTAATTGGTCCTTCCGCCACCCTGTCGCGACAGTAATACTTCCCATCTACACACAATAGGAAGAGAGGCCTGATGTTCTCGTACCACTACTCGAGGACTAAAACTCAGAACTCTCTCAAAAAAGAACGAACACAGAATGGTCCCGAACCTGACGTTCCTATGTTTCCGTAAACGACAATCTGTCAGCTGTCTTTTCATACACTCAAGCAAGGTGGTACTCCAATAAAAAACTTGTGCATTTAATCACTAAACTACACAGTTCATCTGTGCACGGGACGCCTGATGTAGAGCCGTAGAACCAGTAATTCGCACAATAAGAAATACTATCACCTGTAGAGATAAGTTAGTGATCTTGCTTATGGGCACCTGCGTGCTCGAGTGGTCTGTATCATCTGCACAATTTAGGCCTATCAATTCCACTATGTTATGCGGACCCAAAGGAAAAGTCTGGAAATTGACTGGTTCCCCTCTCCTGGAGAGGCCAATCAAAAAGTAAATTTCCTCGACCATGGGCACCAATGACTGCCCCTCTAACATGAATGCCTCTGCATCCGGATGCGAGTATTCAACCAAGGCATTCAGTAGCCTAGGTTGTGCCTGCATGAAAGGACATAGAAAAAAATTGAGTAACCCACATTGCATCAAGGTAGACACAACAATGGGGTCTTCCCTGATCAACTCATTCACCTCTTCATGCTCTCTTTCTCTCCAATGGACATACATCCTGCAAAACACCAAGGTTCAAGAGGGTTAACCCTTGATTTTTAAACCTTTTTCATTCAGTAAGGGGGTCCACGCATGATGTAATGGTGGCAGTCACGTGTACACGCATGCAGAGTTTACTCTGCCCGAATGTACATGCGGTCTTTCCTGAGACATCCCGCGTGGACCTAGGGTCGACCTTTTAAAGGCCGACGCCCCCCTAAAAAATGAAACCCAATGCAAAAATAAAGACATAAAATGCAAGATAAGGGAGTTTGTACTTACTTGGTCCAGACAAAAGTTTGTTTCGTCCACTGTAGCTCCCGAAATCACTGCTTTTGACAAATGGGGTCTTTTGGCTCCAGAGTCAATTTCCAAATCAACAATGGTGATAATGAGATGTCAACTTCTATTTATAGACTTTTTGGCCTCTTTTTGTCACTTTTTTGGCCTCCCTTATCATTTTATTTATACCAAAAAACATTTAGAGTGATTCAGGAGTTGCAAAGGAGGGATACGATTGGGTATTGGGACAATTTTTTGGAGTTTTGAGTAATTTTCGATGGTCCGTGAATTTTTTTTCTGAGGATCAACTTGAGCATATAGGTTAGGTTTCTACCATGACTTTTGTATCTTGTTGTCTTTTTCCTTTGCTATAGGATCGATCCCATCAGGTTGTGACACAGAACCATCATAGCTGCTTTAGAAGTGTCATGATTTGGTGGCATAGCTTACCAGAACATGGATGCCCTAGGTAGATCCTGGTTTCATTATGGTATCCATGTTGTCTCTCAAACACTGTAGGCTTAGGAGTCCTTAATACGAGTTTGACCCTCATTTGCATGATTCTTCTTCACTCTTTCCCTCACCCTCAGGACTCCCAAAACATAACGGGTCTTCTTTTAAGCCCTTTTCAGATCCTCTAAACATGAAAAGATTGTCGAGCGATCTTGTGGCCTTTCACGATCGTTAAACTAAAATTTGAAGTCACGTCTGTCCGGTGGTAGTTTACCCCTTTTTTGGTCAGGACGGTCAACTGTACGAACAAAGGTATACTCTATGGAACTTTAGTTCTCTAGAAGAGTACTCTCAGGTATAATTTTATCCCTTTTTCGGTCTTGAGGGACTAAACTTACGAAGAAGGAACCCCCACGGAGTCCATAGTTAAGCTCTTTTTAGACTCCCTAAAATTGAAAAGATCGCCGAGTGACCTTATTATTTCACACTCATTAAATTGGTCCAGAAGAACATTCCTAACAGAGTCCATAGTTAATCTTTTTTCAGACTCCTTAAAAATGAAAAAATGGCCGAGTGATCTTGTCCTTATCACACTCATTAAAATGGTTTTGAATAGACGTCTTGACGACGCTAGTTTCCCCTTTTTCAAACCGACTAGACTATCTTCGAAAAATATACCCCAATGGAGTCTCCTTTTATGATATTTTAGACTCTCTAAATATGAAAAACCACCGATCTTACCTTCTCTGGGATTGTTAAACTTACATTGAAGTACGTTACCATTGTGTGTTTTGTTAACCGCGTTTGCATATCTTATACGCCAGCCTTGTAACAATGTTCTTCTGCATTTTAACACCCTTGCCCCCCTAAGGATTTTTCCCGAGTATCATTATTTTGAACATTAGTCTTGTCCTTGTGCCTTGAACTTGTATGTTTTCAACACTCGTTCCTCCATTGTAACATAACATTCCTTTATTCTTTTTCCAAAATTATTGAAAAAGACAAAAAATAAAATAAAAATATATATACCCCAAAAAGAGGAAGGGAAAAGTATTTTCTGTATTGGCAGCATAATGAGTCACCGTTGGATAAATCACATCTTTCCATTTGTTCGTCAAGATTTGGGATGTAGTACGACCTTAGGAAGTTGTTCTCGCGACATAGAGTTATGTCCTCCTTCGTTTGGTTATTCTTCCAAACATATGGAGAGTTTGCGTTGCCTCCTTCTTCGTAAACTTATGATTAATTCCATGTTGCCTAAGTTTCATCATTTTTCGTGTTGTTGTCCAAGGGAAGTTTCTACCAAGCCTGAGTCGGCCCCTCTGCAATTTGTCTCTTGCCCTCATACCCAGCCATATTGAATGTCCAATCAAGTCCTTGTTCAAAATCAATGAAGCCTTCAGTTTGATCATCAAGATTATCTATTCCATGATCGACGAGCCATCGAAGACCTCTGGGTAGTGACGTCGTACACTCATATTACACTCCTACCTTGAGTTTTGAAATTTTGAAGTTGTTGCTCGAGCTCTGAAGATATCATATCCAACCATCAGGTTGTATCAACTTCTAGAAGATGGATACTCTATATGTATATCTTTTTGATGTTGAGATGTAGCTCTGTTGTGTATTGTTCGCAGCTACACTTTATATATTTATTTGACATGGATCTACAGTGTATTTGATTGGTAGCCATGATTCTATTTTATCCCGAGCTTGGGTATGCCTGCCTCATTGAGACATTTATTATTTTGCAGACGATGCCTCCTTGTTCCTGGTCCCTAGGTTCACTTGTTTGGCACATAAGTAAATATTGGTAATGTATTTCAGCCATCAGATGCTCTTCTGACCTCACACATTAGGGGCCATCTGTTATAACCCTAATTTTCACCATACATGGTTACCTGGCAGCAGGCCATCTCAGATCCCTTCTTTGCCGAAGAACTATTGAACAACTCTTTAAAAAACCTCTTTTATAATTCCCCACATGCCCTACTCCATTACTGAACATGTGTACAGGCTAGCTGACCTAAAACAACCCATGTGGACCGACAAAAGCACGAAAAAAAGGAAAGTTGCCAACGAAAAACACAGATTTGGGTGAGTTAACTGAAACTCCCAGCCATGCATGGCCGAGGGTTCATCCAAGTACCTAGCTTCTTCTAGCCTATAAAAGAAGGGCTAGGGGTCCCATTTGGAAGAGGAGAAAAAGAGTAAAGAAACTCTGCCCAATTGCATATTCCCATTGTCCCAACCATTTAGCCATCCTTGTGCAAGAAGAGATACAAAGAAAAGAAGTTGGAGGACATTTGAAGAGGAGCCCACAATCAGGATTCACAGAGTAGTGGTCGATCTCGACATTGTAAGTTGATTCATTAAAGTTAATAATAAAGAAATGCTTTTCCCGTCCCACTATATGATTTCTTCATAGTTCAATAAATATATGTTTGAATCTCTAACCCATTAGTCTATAGGTAAAATGCATGTGTAGTTTGTTGCTTGTTTTGTACGCAGGTCAATCTTGAGAGGATAGCTGCCAACAAGGGATCAAGAATGAAGGGGGGATCGACATCGAACATCCAAAACAAGGTATGTTGGTCTAACCATGTGTTTGTTGAAAAGGATTGGGGTTTAAGTCTGGGGACGAGGCTAGAAAGTAGATTTCTTTTGGTCATATATGCATGCATAAGATAACCCTATTTTCTAGTCAGTAAGGGGATTTCCCTCACAGCAATACTCAAATGATAAAATTATTGATCGGTACCACAATTGAAACCTTGGTATAGCGAAAGATCTATGTGGCATAAGGTGGTGAATTGTGGGCTCAAAAGAAGTGTGACTGAAAACTACCTTCGATGGACCCACAATCACATGATTATATAACATCAAATCCAAATACCATCACGTGGCCACCCCCTAGGTATCAGAACTCATTACGATCCCAAAAAAAAAGGGGCAGTTAATGAAAAATTGAGTGTTGTTTGAAACCTCAACTCACTCCATGAATAGAAGGCATGGAGGGTCTGGCCGTGTAGACATAACTGTCAGCCTGAGGTACTACAATGGATGGTTTTTCCTACAAGCCCATGTTGACCTGAATGCATAGGCTAACAGAAGAATGCACAAATGAAGAGCCTTGGATGGGATGTCTAGAGGAATCTCCTAGTTGTTGTCCACTAATCTAAGTATAAATAGATCAATTTAAGAATTTTTTATGGTCGATGGTTGAGAAGAGTGCCATATTTTGTAGTATTTTGATACCTAAGTTGTTCTCTGGTTATGTATGAAACCTGAAACTTTATTATTAATAGAATTCAACTTCTTTCATCATCCAATTTACTTTGTGCTGAAATGCTCGTGCATGGATGATCCAGATATAGTGTTGTAGTTGTATTTTAATGGAG
>ML830040.1:33219-57147 GCA_009831015.1 Picea engelmannii | reverse complement strand
CTAAGTTGTTCTCTGGTTATGTATGAAACCTGAAACTTTATTATTAATAGAATTCAACTTCTTTCATCATCCAATTTACTTTGTGCTGAAATGCTCGTGCATGGATGATCCAGATATAGTGTTGTAGTTGTATTTTAATGGAGGCTTGATTATAATGTTGCCGTGACCTGTTTCAGTATTTTCTTTCATTGTCTTATTTCCTCTGATGTTGAAATGCTCATGTATGGATGATCTAGATGCGTTGTTGTAGTTGTATTATAATGTAGGTTTGATTATAATATTGTTGTGATATATTTTAGTATCTTAAACTTGAGTTCAAGAGTGCTCTTGTGCTTGAGTTTTTCTTCACCAAGCTACTTGAAGGTCAGATGCTCATGGCATATGTTGTGCCTCTTTCGTCACCTTAGTGAGAAAAATAGAGGTGCTTGCAAGCTTAGTTGGGTTTTCTAAGAAGGACAACTGTAAGGAAAAGGGTTAGAGAAAGAAATATAAAAGAACAACTAAGAATTAAAATAACAACTAAATTAATGAACATAGGGACATAAGGACAAAAGAAACAATAAGACCCATGTCACCAATGGTAACGTTGATATTAGTGAAAGAAAACACCAAGAAGAAAGAGGACTATGAGTCCCTTCTTCCTCCAAGGGAGGGATCTTGGACCCCCACAAATAAGCTCTTCTTACAACTTTGAATGAAAATGGTGAAAGAATTCTTTGCTAATCCACTCAAGGGGTGAGATGGATTGCCCAATGAAATGGTGCTAGCATACTCTTGGTGAGAATAGAGGATTCCTCAAGAGAATAGTAGCAGCATAACTTTGCTATTGAATTCCTTAAAAAATGAAGTGCACCCATGGCCTTTTTATAACACCTCTTTGAGGTATTGTGCAACCAGCTTGTAGTTTGTAAAGAGGCTAATTAGGTCATTTTTAGGTCTTTGACGAACCACCCAGTCGGATTCAGTCCAGATTTGAGTGTCAAATCAACTTGGAAGCTGAACCAGAAGTGGGTGGGAGGTTGACCACTCTCATAAATGCGTCGTTCTCACATGTGCGTGGCTTTTTGCGACCACAGTCGCGCATCGAGCGTATCTGTGCTTTTCCGACATTTTTGTTTCATGCATGTGTGCACACGCCCTGTGTAGTCATAGCGCAGTTTAATTTTGCCACTGGTTGTATAGTTTTTGACCCTTTGGAAATGATTTTGTGGTAATTTTGGTCCATGGGTGACCTCATAACTGTTTGGCGATGTTGAATTCTTGTAACCATTTGCAGATGAAATTTTAGTGATAACAGATGCCCTCTGATGGATGAGGTTAGGAGCATATGTATAGCCGAAATCCATCAATGTTTCTTCTACTGAGAGTTCTGTTGTAAGAGAGACAGATAGTGGGATTATCAAGAGTTACCCATTGGAGGGAGAAGGGAACGTGTAGAACCCAACCTTCCATAAGGTGTGTAAAAATAAACTGTGTACAAATGAGGCGAGCATGCCTCATGCTCGTGTCATGTAACTCAAAAAAGGAATGATGTGTTGATGTAGACAACTGCAGTGCCCTCGAGGGAAGTTGTGATAAAGGCAGAAGACAATTCTGTGGAGGAACATACTCTGAATAGTAGGCAGTGACATTTGTAATAAATATCACGGATTCTGTAGGGATTGATAGCCCATCCAAGTTCAGACATCTTCAACAAATATAAGAAATAACTACAAGAGTCGCAAAGTAAGACCCACTGTAACATGAGAAAGTTTTGAAGTCAAATGTTACAGGGGTCAACAACATCAGGGAGCAATTGTGGTTCTCCCTGTGCCATCTGAGATCTCTCATTGGAAAGGTAATGAGAGTCAAGATATTGTTTCCCTTCTGGAAATCTACACTGATGTCGACAAAAAAGGGGGACACGACTCCCATAAGCAAAGGGATTTGTGAAATCTACTAGGTGAGGTTAGGAACTGGAGGAGGTACATGGTGGAAGTCAATATGTATGAAGACTCAAGACTGCCCTTGGTTGGGGGTATATGCGAATTATAAGTGGCCACAACCGTTCAACTAAGTCGAGTGTCAAGGGGACAACAAGATGTGGGATAAGTTGTACCAGAGGCGGGACAAGTGAACAAACTCAGAGGGCAGAGGTAAGTGGACTGTGGGATACTCGGAGTATATGGATGATGTCAACAAGGGTATAGGATAAGGAGTGCCCCAACCAAGGGTGACATGGGTTGCATTTTCCAAAAAAAGGAAGAAGGTCACCAAAGGTGACGACAAAAAGGTAATGTAAATGCTGGAAACAAAGGTTTTTTACAATGTACCAAATAAATAAATAATAATTTGGGATGAGTGTACAAATACAAGAAACGGGTGCCCCGATGTAATATGGTTGGCCTAGGTAGGGCACAATTTTCTTGTAGAATTGGTGGAGAGTGGGGGACCCATGGGTGGGTTTCTCTATGAGGTAGGTGAAATGAAGGGAAATTTGCAGAGGGGAAAACTAATTGTGGATGAAATGGAGAGTTCATGATACTGCGGAGGTGCAGTCAAAAAGAGAACCTTGAAGAGATAATCGGGGAGTTCGGTGGGAAAGCTAGAAAAATGAGGAGAAGGAGTATGTGGCTGATTCGTGACATGATGTAATATTATCGGGACTCCCATCCCTAAAGGGTTTGAAAAATAGCATGAGTGTAAAAGTGAAAAAGGGTGCTATAAATGAGACAACTCATGTGGGGGAGAGTACTATCGGGTGATAGTACTATTGGGTGACAGTACCTAAGATGGAAATGGAGGTGTTAGTACTACAGAGCTGAAGATGGAGATCCTAGAGGCAAATGTCAGAGGGTGTGACTGGAGATGCAATTGAGATTTAGAGGGAATGATTACATGTCAATGCTGATTATATACCTAAAGGGGTTGCATTGATGTATGATGACCAAGTACCTGCACACATGAAAACCAAATACCCGACATGAAAAATATCTGAAGAGAATTGAATATAGGAGCCTTTATTTGATAATTTTGAGCATGAGCAGGTGTACTTGAGTGTGTCATGGGCAGATGCTCCACCGGGGAAAAGGGAAAATGATAACCTAATGGAAATGTCTGTGTAAGAGGCCGAAGATGGTTCAGAAAACGAAGCTTATGGGCTCCTGTACCAAAAAATGAAAGTGGAAAAAAGGGCTTAGATATGGATGGTGGGTCCATAATGCCATCCTAGTTTTACTGACACTATGGACGACCGGGCGGTAATTTGGGGGGATTTGGGGGTAAATCCTCAGATAAGTCATCCAAGAACCATGGAGGAATAACGAGTGCCTCTGGTTCAGGAGAAATGATATGAATAATCTCTAGTGATGATGTAAGGTCAAACATCGATTATGTAGGGGGCGCAGGGGTTTGAAACAGGGTCATTTGGTGTTGCCTGTATTCAATGATCATAGGACATTGATATGTAAAATGATCTAAGGATTCATATAGAGAGCAAGGGCATCTCATACATTCATTGACTGAAGTCATGACATAATGGATGTCCGTGATTCTTGGTAGGGATGATGTAGTTGGGTTGGGTTTGTTCCAAAAGATTTGGCATATTGCGACTAATGTCTTCCAGAAGAGTGGCAGTGCTGGGCAATGGTGTGTGTAATGGCCATATTCTGAACATATAGTGCAAGAGAATTTGGTTTTCATCCCTTTACTACTTGGGTGAGGGGAGGTAGCGGTAGTATTTTCTACAGTGGCAAGCATTGATGGTGTTTGATTGAGTGGAATCAGGTTCCCTAACTCAGGTAGAGATGAGAAGTTGTTGGTTTGGTGTCCATATTTCTCACATAGAATGCAAGGGGGTTGGACATGCGGGGGAAGTGGAGTTGTGGGCTCCTTATTCTTTCTCCTTCCCCCAGCTGTGGAAGGGAGGGTAGTGAGTGGGGGTGTAGAGGGTATGGTGGGAGTGAGTATGGGAA
The DNA here is from genome assembly GCA_009831015.1 of Picea engelmannii. Taxonomy (NCBI): domain Eukaryota; kingdom Viridiplantae; phylum Streptophyta; class Pinopsida; order Pinales; family Pinaceae; genus Picea; species Picea engelmannii. The sequence continues at coordinate 53,194 of ML830040.1, read as the reverse complement.
TCATCATTGGGATTCCTTCTGTTTGGGGGGGAAGGGATGGTCGAGGGACCATCTCTGGTGGATGTAAATACCAAACTGGAATTGCTAACACCATATTAGGGAGGGTAAGTGTTGCAACTACTTGGAAATCTTGTACGTTGAGTGGAGGGTAGAAGAAGGGAATTTGAGTAATGGCTTGGGGAACTGTCTCCCAAACTGGGACTTGGACTTGGGGAGAGGTGAAATCATGGACTAGTGAGGTTGACGATTTTGCAGGAGGCTCGTGAGGGGGGAGCTCTATGACTAGTGGGAGGTCAGATATGATAGAAGCCTCCCTAGAAGGAAGGGTATCCTCTATGTCAGTTACGTTAGGTGATATGATGCATACTTGATTGGAAGGATGAAGGAGTGGTGGTGCACCATGGTAAGTTCCTAACAATGATGGGTCTTTGAAAATTCTGGGACCAATTTCGATTAGTGGGTATGCATCATGACTCGTGTGGATGAGAGGAATAATGTTATCGATGTTAGTAGATGGGTTAGGCTTGTAATGTGAGACTTGGTCAATGGTAATGATATTCCCATTATGGGGGAACATCATCGTTTGAAAGATGAAAGAGGCAACTGCCTTCATAGCGTACATGTAGCTATGACTGAACAGGATATTATAATCGATTGGGGCATCAATAACTTCAATGTCAATGAGAATAGTCTTGCCTCCGAGTTCTACGGGGAAATTTTGGAAGAGGCGTTCAAGAGATGATGGTCATCCGTCATAAGCTCGTAAGGTAATGGAAGATGGTATGAGTTCGAGGGAACCAAGTTTTTTCCATAGAGATTTGGACATAATGCATGTGGATGCACCTTCATCGATGATGCACTGATGAACTATAATGTTCCAAATTTTTACTGGGATTTGAAAAGCGATCAGAGTAGGAAGGAAAGGTTCTCCATTGTCGAGATCAAATGTAATGAGTCGGGTATCTATGGGGTCGACTTCCCCCAAGGCAGAAAGTAATGATTTCCGTTGAGTGGGACAAGTCTGAAGGACTTCTAAGACTGACATGGCAGTCAAGAATTGTTCTAAGTCATCAACCAAGCTGTAATTATGAGTTGCCCTAGCCTGTGGGTTGTAGACATTCTTTCACAATGGGATGCGAGGGATGCGAAGAGGTGGTTCTTCATTAGGGCGAGGGATCACCAACGGGGGTCCCATTGGTGCGGGGATTTTTTCTGGAGGAATGGGAGGAGACTCAGCAGGTGCATGGTACTGACGATTACATGTTTGCATAAGGATTTCTTCCTCACTGGTGAGGAGGATAGTACGATCTGCGGGATTGTTTGGGTTGAGAAACTGTCCTAACTGAGGTGGGTTAGGTTGCGTGTCCTATTGGGTGTTTATCACACCTTGGGGTGGAATAGGATTCTGCAGTACGGCTGGGGGGGGTTCTTGCATGTATTTTTGTGAGGCCTGCTGAGGGGCAGGCGGTGTTGGAGGATATGGTAGACTGCCTGAGTCTTTCAGCCATTTAAAATCAGTGATTTGGGGGCAATGATGAGTATAATGACCGAACTCACTGCAAAGGGAACAAGGGAAGCTGGTTTTGATAGTATTGTTATTTCTCCCTTGACACCTGTTGTTATTGCCCCCTGAGGGTTCTAATTCCCTTGGTTCTGGTTGCCCCCAGTAGGTTGGTTTTGTTGGGGTTGATTCCCGCCTTGGCCTAGGTTGTTATTGTTCCTATTTCTTCCTTTCTTTTTGGCATTATTCGATGGATGGGTCAGATTTTCTGTATTCAACTGTTCAAAATTTTGATATTGCTGAACGGGAGAGGTTTGAACAAAATTCACCCCGACATGAGGATGTGGGGAAGCCATAGGTTGTGGAGGACCAGGAAATGGAAAGTATGGATTCTGTGGGATTTGTGATCCGTAAGGTACATAGGAAGGCGTGGCGCTTTCGTTAGTACTTAAAGTATAAGCTGAGGTAGAGGGGGTACCAGAACTTGTTTGGATCAGGGGGTGTATTCGGGGTGCCAGCGGTGGCCCACTGATGGGTGGAGGAATAGCAACAGGGTATGGTTGTTGATAAGGGGATGGGGGTTAATAAGAGGTTCCCCCATACACTAGCGAATATTGAGGTGTGCCATACATTGGTGGTAGTTGGGGTTGAGGACTGTGGTGTGTGGTATTACCAATCAATCTGTCTGTTGAGTGAGACATCACGGGTTTGTCTTGACTGAATGGCATCGGTTTGGGGAGATCAGGAAGTACCATGTATAAGTACCCTGACTATGAATAGATGAGGTCGTATTGTTGAGCCTTACTGATGGATTCTTCTTCAGATTGAGGGAAGGTGGAAGCTAAATCTTTACTAAGGAGAGAGACAAGTGATCTGAGAAACCAGTCAAGACACTGTTGTTTGGTGGTTTCAACTTTTCACAAACGATGTCATCTACGCCACTCGTGAATGTGATCAGTGATATGTGTGGTTGAGGTTTGTTTTAGAGTAGAGAGTAGTTCAAGACCATTGTCATGGCAGATTGGTAATTGGAATAAGGTAAAAAATGCTTTGGCCAAGGACTCAAAAGTCGCATGGGACCCCAATTTTTTGTCTACATACCATTTGGCTAATGGGCCAGTGAGTGTACGCTAAAATAATTGTAGTCTGATGGAATCATCCATAATGTTGTTGGAAGAGCACCATAGGTGGAAATTCATGACATGGTTGGCAGGGTCATCACCTGCCTTTCCTTCAAATTTGGGGATGTCTGAAGGTAGTTTGGTAGGCATTGCAGGCCATGTGGGGTCATGTAATATAGGATCATTTGTGATTTTTCTTAGATATGGTATGTTAAGAGAGGCCAAATATGGCATCTGAAGTGGGGGGGAAGGATTAGGTCCAGCCATAGTGTGAGTTTGTTGTGAACCTGACCCTTAAGGGGGACAAGGTGGGTTGGTACTTCCCCCTTAAGAGGAAGTTGGCCCCCTGCTTCCGTGTAAAGGAGAGTGAGTGGACAGAGGACTTTGGGAAGTGGACCCAAGTAATGTGGAACCAAGAAAAGTTGATCCTAAGACATCGGCACTCACAGGAGTGTGTGAAGGCAGTGTCGATGAGTTGGCAAGACTAGGAAATCCCCCTAAAATAGGAGGGAGGTTTAGTAAGTGTCTAGAATGATGGGGGTTCTGTGGGTCCCCTATGATGTCCAACTAGCTGAGTGGATGTGTGCAAAATGTGATGAGAGAAAATAAACAAGAGCCTTTGTTGTGAATTTTGAACTTTACACAATATATATATCTAGATCAAAATGTAATCAGAAGTGCATAATACATAAAGTGTTTTTGAAAAAGAAGCATATATGTGGATAAGTGGGTTTTGTCCACGTGGGGAATCAAAGAAAACAAATTCTCATTTCCTAAAAGACGTAACTTCCTTCCTCTCAAATAGCTCTGGACCTTCCAATAGTACTCAACAATGGGGTCTGATGTCACCGGAAGAGAAACTAGTGAAGGATGAAATAATCAGTTATAATGAGGGTTAAAAGGGGCATATCCCAAAAGAGTTGGCGATATTTCCCAATAGCCACACAAAATCCGATCAAGGTGCAATTACAGCCCACAATTTCCACTTGGGAAGATGTCCTAAAATTTGGTCACTAGGTACCTCGGTCAAAGTGCGACATTTAGATTTTTGGCCTAAGAAATGGGTCACGGGATGGATCCCGTCCAAGAGGTGGGTGCCTTAGGAGGGGATGCACAGAACAACCAGACATCAACCTTCAACCCTTCACGGGTATCTCCCTACATTATGGTGTTAGGAACACTTGACTTGGAGGATTTTCAGTTCCCTATTTGACAACTTCTATTGTTTTGACAATGTGAGAACCAGATAACGGGGAGTTATTTGGATGCCTATCCCTGAAATCCTATCTAGACTAAAAAATTTCTTTTGGCACCTCCTGTGGAGGAAAACTTAGTGAGTTTTTAGAAAAAGTTTAGATGTAGTTGTTTGAGAGGTTGGGGGTGTGAACCAACCTCCTGGAAATTAAACGGGAGTGGATAGTTTCGTCAAGAAAAGGGTGGGGTGTTTCGGAATCCCTTTGGAGGAAACTTACTTTGACCTCCATGTTTCAAGAAGAAACTATGTGAGTGATCAATGACTTTTGTTTGTGAATGAGTGAAAGTGTGCCAATGTTTTAATGAATTAGGTATCACCTTGCTGCATGTGGACTTCTTGGTCCTTACAAGTGTTGATTACCTAATTAACTAAGTGCCTTTGGTACAACCTTGCATAATTCAAAAGTCCCTAGGAAGCTAGCATGTGAACATGTGGGTCCTTTACTATTCATTTAACTCCCTATTGTGATTTAATCTAAGAAAATATTTGAAACTATCCTAGATTGTGATCATGTGGGCATGTATGGGCCCATTACAAAACCTTTAAACTTCCCTAGTGATTTAATCTAAGAAAGTAAATTTCAACACTATCCTATATTTGTAGCATGTGGGCATGTATGGGCAAGCTACAATCTTAAGATGTGTTTGAAAAAATAAACTAAAAGGAGTCCCAGGAGGGGTTGTTGTCCTCTCCTAAAGGTTTTAATCTTTTTAAGGGAGATGAAATTGTCCCACAATTGTTTTCTGATTCTCAAGGTCGCTTGGAGGCGCGAGAGAAGAGCATACTAAGCGATTGTTATCCAACTTCTAGTCCCAATGCAAGTTTTATGTGATTACAAATGATTTCCAACTTATATTTTTAGTCAAAGCAAGCCATCCGTGTGGCGAAAATGAAAGAAAAAGAGGAAATAATGATTTTAGACCCCCTAAGTGCCTATGTGTTTTGACTGATCCCTTTATATGAAGAGGGGACTAAGTGTGGTGTAGCTTAAAAACATGCATGAAATGACTTTTAAGAAGGCTAGGGGCCTTCCCCAAATCACAAAAAACCCTACAATGTGTAGTTTTATGCACAAGTGTGCGGGTCTCAGTGTAGACAGAGGCACACTGAGTTCCTGTTCACAGATTGAAACAAGCCTTGGGCGCAGGTTCGCAGAACAATACTGTGACTTAGGCGCATGTGCGCATGATGCACATCTGTGGGCCAAAAAACCCATGCACAGATGACACACGACCTTGAAAGAAAATTCCGGATGGAATTCTCTCAATTCAACTTGGAATTGGATGTTTAGCAGGTCAGCTTGGGCTGGTTAATGCACCTACAAGTTAAATAAACCAAAAGAAGAGCTAGAAAAACCCAAATGGGGTAGGAAATTGATACCTTTCCTCAGTGGGGTCGCCAATCTGTTGTGCCTCTTTCGTCACCTTAGTGAGAAAAATAGAGGTGCTTGCAAGCTTAGTTGGGTTTGCTAAGAAGGACAACTATAAGGAAAAGGGTTAGAGAAAGAAATATAAAAGAACAACTAAGAATTAAACTAAGAAATAAAATAAAAACTAAACTAATGAACATGGAAACATAAGGACAAAATAAACAATAAGACCCATGTCACCAATGGTAAGGTTGATATTAGTGAAAGAAAACACCAAGAAGAAAGAGGACTATGAGTCCCTTCTTCCTCCAAGGGAGGGCTCTTGGACCCCCACAAATAAGCTCTTTCTACAACTTTGAATGAAAATGGTGAAATAATTCTTTGCTAATCCACTCAAGGGGTGAGATGGATTGCCCAATGCAATGGTGCTAGCATACTCTTAGTGAGAATAGAGGATTCCTCAAGAGAATAGTAGCAGCATAATTTTGTTATTGAATTCCTTAAAAAATGAAGTGCACCCATGGCCTTTTTATAGCACCTCTTTGAGGTATTGTGCAACTAGCTTGTAGTGTGTAAAGAGGCTAATTAGGGAATTTTTAGGTCTTTGACCAGCCACCCAGTTGGATCCAGTCCAGATTTGAGTGTCAAATCAACTTGGAAGCTGAACCAGAAGTGCGTGGGAGGCTGACCACTCTCATAAATGCGCCGTTCTCACATGTGCGTGGATTTTTGTGACCACAGTCACGCATCGCGTGCATATGCATTTTTCCTACGTTTCAGTTTCGTGCATGTGTGCACGCGCCCTGTGTAGTCATAGTGAATTTTAATTTTGTCACTGGTTGTATAGTTTTTTACCCTTTGGAAATTCTTTTGTGGTAATTTTGGTCCATGGGTGACCTCATAACTGTTTGGCAATGCTGAATTCTTGTAACCATTTGCGGACGAAATTTCAGTGATAACAACAGACTTGTCCACCTTTATCAATAAGTATTCCTTCTTCTCACCTTTAACCTTAAACCCTGACTGAAGTTAATGAGAACCTCATTTTCTTATGCATTGCTTGTCCATTTTTTTGTGTTAAAACATTCTCATGTCGAGCTTTGTCCATTCGACCTCCACTTATAAACCTACCTCCACAAACATTTTGATGGAAAATGGGATTATCCTCTTGTATTCTAAGGGTGACTCTTAGTGCTAACATTCTTAACACCATTGATGGGGACGACAGTGAATAAATATTCCTTGGGAGAACGACATTGATCGGATCCAATTTTTGATGGTGAACAAGGGTTGGTCACATATCAAAGACTGCATAATTATCCTGGAAACTCCACTCCATGAAGGAAGAACCTATTGCCAAATTCTCTAATATATGATACAATAACAATGGAATCTATCTTGGCTCAGAGTTTTTCACCTTTAAAATTTTAAGCTATTCCTGTTTTTCCTAATCCTGTGCCTTGCTTCCTAGAATGCACATAATTTCTTCCCATATTCCATAGAGATGAAGGAGGTTATCATGCACAATATCTCGTAAATTTTCATTAGTGCATAGATCAATTGGATATCTATCATGAATATTCTCTCATGAATATGTTTGTATAGTCATTAAATGGCGATGATTGAAGATGGTATGGGTCACTTTCTATTTCCAACATATCTTACTTGAAGGACTTTCATGCAGCTTTGAACAAGCATTATAAGAGGTATTATTCTTCTGACACAATTCTTGAATAATGTTGTGAAAGGTTCAAGTCTGATATTCAATAGACAATAGAGTGTTCCTCGTGTGATGAGTTTTGTGAAGATCTGATTGAAAGAGAAAGTAAGGATAGAAGTGGGTATTTTGAAGATAGGGATGAAAACTTTTCTCTTTCTATTTACCGAGAAGAAGGCCTTCACGATATGATTGATGATAGTACTAATGATTGCATAGCCACAAATTCATTATATTTTTCCCCTGATGCACCTTCTATCTCATATTTAAAAGAAGAAATAGTTGTAGAAGAGGATTTTTCTCTATTCCTTCAAGAGGTTTCCCATGATGTATTTTCACCTATGATTGAAGGTAAGAATCAAGAGATTGCTAATTTTTCTTTTCAATATAAAAGAGTTTTGGGCTCACCTATCTTTGATGAGTATATATATGAATAACAGGAAATCCCTACATCACTTTTTGTTGACTTGAGGAGAATCCATCCGGTGTATGACAACTATGAATCAGATTCTGATGTGGATATGAAGAATTTCAAAACCACACTATACAACCTTTTCCTTTATACATTAAGGAACAAAATTGTGTGGAAATAATCCATCTTGGGTTTATAGGAGACATTGAGAAACCATCTCTGCAAATCAGTAAACATGCATCCACCATGCTTGAACCTGGATCTGCAGACAACATCAAACAACATATGATTAGCAATGAAATTAGTATATAGCCATGTTCAAATTTAAGGGTAGATGAAAGTGGAAGCTTCCATGGGAAAGAGAATATGTCGAGGATATTTGATCTTCAGTTGGAACAATATCACACCGAGGTATTTCCTTATGGTTTTCATGATCTGTTTTCTTATTATATGGAGTCTTTGAGTAGTTCAAATGTCAAATTGTTCTTGTCAAATAAAATTTGGTTATGTTGTCCTTTCGAATTTCATTTATGTATATCATGGGTACTTTCATTCGTCTTTTCCAGATCAATAATTTCACTTGTTAATCAATTAATTGTATGGATTCATTGGAAGCAAGATTTTACCTGATCTAGAGGAAGAAGTTGATTAGGGTGGGAGTGTGCATAAATAAGATCAGTATCTGAGCATTTGTTTTCAATTTTCAATAAATAAGCAGAGTTTCTCCCAATATATCAAGATATGACAGAAGTAAATATCAAATCTTGAAGGTCTATAAAGGATTGGTTGCAAAGGCCAGATGACTCCACAACCCAACAACTAAGGCAATGGAACTTCTTGTTCTTGGTAGCTCACAAGGAGCATTCCATCCCCTATGGAGCCAATTTTATCACATGAAGTTGTCAAGCGTCACATGTAATTGTTGTAAGACCCAAGTCTACACCCCTACTCCATCTCTCTTTCTTCTCTCATACCAAGTCCTGGAATTTTTTCCCTTCTGACTGGTGAAGTCAATTTCCCTTTTTGTTTAATGACTTGGTTTACCTTGGTGTCTTGCTTGATTGAGTCTTGAACCAAAGTTTTTCTATCTTTCTCGAAGGATAAACACTTATCATGATTTGGGTTCAAAGTATTGGTCATCTTGTTTTCATGGGCTCACAACAAGTCATCGAAGTCCTTTGTTTATATAGGTGACAACCATGAGCACAAAGTGCAACATTCAAAGGAATTCTATTTTGGGCTGAAATACACACAGCGGGAGAATTCATTTTTCAATGGTGGAGATCCTAGGAGCAGTTTAGATCAACGACAATTGTGCATTCATAATGTCAAAGTCGCACAAGTTTTAAAGACTAGATGGAATCCCCAGAGTTGCATATCAGGTGCCACACATCCTCCATAATCGATGGTCATGATTTACTTTGGGAGTTCGAGCTTTGGGAGTTTCGACTTCCCCACTCTTGTTTTCCTCCAAAGTAATTTCTCTCAAAGTCGACAGATCTCCACCGCATGTCCTCCTCATATCAACGGTCATGATTTACTTTGAGAATTTGATATTTTTTCCTTTCGGGACCTCCCCTCTAGTTTTCTCCTAGAGTACTTTCTCCCGGAGTTGAAGATCATATTCCACACGTCCTCCAGAGTGGATGGTCAAGATTTTCTTCAGGATTTCAAGCTTCGGTAGTTTCAGCCTCTCCACTCCCGATTTCCTCTGGAGTACTTTTCTCCCAGAGTCCACAGATATTTGTCATGTGTCCTTCTATATATAATGGTGGTAGTTTACTTCGGGACTTTAGGCTTTGGTAATTTCATCCTCTCCACTCCCGATTTCCCCTGGAGTACTTTTCTCCCGGAGTTCACAGATCTTTGTCACATGTCGTCCTCAGATCGATGGTCACAGTTCATTTCTAGGCTTCAACATTCATTTCAGTCCACCATGTCGCCCAGGCCTGTACTACTACGTGATTTATGAAAACTCTATATGCAGACCCCCCCCAAAATTCGAAGTGCCGAAGACACTTGGCACCCATTAGTTTTGACGCGTGGCTCTCATCTATCAGAGACATGTAGCATCCATCTAGTGTCCACAAATGGAATTCATTTTAGGCCATTTGGTTGCGTCATTTGCTCATTTTTGCGTGACACATGTTACCCCTATTTTCATGACGCGTCTGTATAGTTATGTCAGACCACCACACCATATCATCCTTGGGGAAGTGTTCTTGTTCAGTGCCAAAATTAGAGCCATCTCCAATTGTGGTTAGAATGATCCTAAAGTCAGCAGGTGGATAAAATTTAGTAGGAGCACTAAATTGGTAGGGTTGCCTAGAGCGCAGATCATGATCATATCAATGGTCACACTCCACTGCGGGGACGCAACATAATCGAATGATAAAATTCTTGAGCTATCCCACAATTGAAACCATGGTATAAAAAAAGAGCTATGTGGTGGAAGGTGGTGAATTGCAGGCTGAAAAGAGGGGTGACTCCAAACTACCTTTGATGACCCCACAATCACATGCTTATACAACGCCAACTATGAATACTAGCACGTGGCCATACCCTAGGCATTAAACCTCATTGGGATCCCAAAAAAAGGGGGGCATTTAATGAGAAAATGGGTGGTGGTTAAAACCTCGACTCACTCCATAAATAGGAGGCATGGAGGGTATGGTCGTAGAGACAAAATTGTCATCCTGATGTACCACGATGGACAGTTTTTCCTGCAGGCCCATGCTGACTTGAATGTGCAGTCTCATAGAAAGATGCACAAATGAAGAGCCTTGGACTGGATGGCTAGAGGAATCTCTTAGCGGTTGTCCACTAATCTAAGTATAAATAGACCAGTTTAAGAATTTTTCATGGTCAATGTTTGAGAAAATCTCCCTATTTTGTAATATTTTGACACCTAACTTGTTCTTTGGTTATGTATGAAACCTGATACTTTCTCATTAATAGAAGTCAACTTCTTTCATCATCCTTTTTACTTTTGTGCTGAAATTCTCGTGCATGGATGATCCAGACGAGGTGTTGTATTTGTATTGTAATGGAGGTTTGATTATAATGATGTTGTGACCTGTTTCAGTATTTTGTTTCATTTTCTTGTTTCCTCTGATGATGAAATGCTTGTGCATGGATGTTCCAGACGATTTGGTGTAGTTGTATTGTAATGGATATTTGATTATAATATTTTTGTGATAAATTTTAGTATCTTAAACTTGAGTTCAAGAGTGCTTGTATACTTAAGTTTTTCTTCACCAAGTTGCTTGAAGGATGGATTCTCATGGAAGACTTGTCCACCTTTCTCACTAAGTATTCCTTCTCCTCACCTTTAACCTTAAACCACTGACTGAATTTAATGAGAACCTCATTTGCTTATGCATTTCTAGTCCAATTTTCTATGTTAAAACATTATCATGCCGAACTTTGTCCATTCAACCTCCACTTATTAACCTACCTCCAAAAACATTTTGATGGGTACTAGGCTTATCCTCTTGCAGTATGAGGGTGACTCTCAGTTCTAACAACATCGAATGATCCTATTTGTTTGTGTGACCACACGGTCGACTTGTAGACACGAGCCAAAAACTATGACATTCCCAAGCCTCCCAATGTTGCCTCTGAAGTAGCATATTCATCTCAATATAGTGGCCCTCTCCAGATATAGAAGCCATTTCTTGATGCATCTCTTTTGCCACCAAAGGTAATTCTTTGGCGTATGTCACATAAACCCAGCACATGGGTTTCCCACAACTACAGTATTGTGGAATATTTAGCCCAGGAACATTATGTCATGTCATTACTTGAATTTCTCCAAAGATACCGCATGCAGTCAAAATAATTTCTATGCCCATAGGTGGGGTTTATCCCTCAAAGTCGAGATTAATTACCTTTGAAAGCTCTCAAGTTTAACATAGTCTCTCCTGTCAAATTTCTTTTCAAATCATATGGAAAACATTAGGGAGAAACATCTATCAAATAGTGGTGGATGAAGGAGCCTCAAATTGAATCATGTTGATTTCTTGTTGGAAATCCCTTAGCTCTCCAAATATTGATACGTCTGCTACCCTTTTAAAATCCTTTGATGGACATATGTTCTAACCATATGGAATAATCACCACCTTACCCATCGAGTTAGGTGGTAAGAATGACTTCGTCGTCATGGAGGTCATTGATGCACCACTTGAGTATAATCTACTACTCATGTGTACTTGGTTCTATGAGATGATTTTATTTTTCTCATCAGTATTTATGGTCTTATGCTTCCCTCACCAAGGGAAAATTGTTACCATCGATTAGCTTTCATTTTGTACCCCATACCTTGTATCCAATGTGGGGTATAATGTACCCTTTGTTGGTGATACCACACATTCTGCTATGAATGTTGGTGCAGGGATGTTCAAAGATCCTTCACTTATGGATGTATTCCCCCTTATCCCACCATATCCTACTACAATCATCACTCCCATCAACATTATTTCCTCATATACCAATGGATCCCTTGGGTCTTTTGATCCTTGGGTGGTACCTCATCTTGAGGATGTTTATTGATACAAAGAATCCATACCACTCATTACAGTTGATATTGTTGATCTGAAAATCCCATAGGCATCAAATCATACTGGTCAACACCCCCATATTCATATGGAGTGTGATCCACATACTCCTCCCATATAGGTTGTTTACTATCTTAGTTCACATGACTCCCTTTATTTTGAGTTTCCTTTAGAAGAGGCCATCTTGGAATTCATTGATTCCATCGAGAAGCCGAGGGAAGGTGAGCATAATATATAATCCATCCTCCCTAGTTTGGAATTGATTATAGTTTACATGATGGCTCTTGATTCAGGACTAGAGGCATTTACAGGGAAAACTAGTTAAACCCCTAGTCTTAACCATTTTCCTCCTCGGTTATATTTTTCAGAACTTGCCACTAAATTATCTTCTTCCCCTTCCATATAAGATTCACATTACATACCCTATTTATGTCTTGATGGATTCCATCATGGAGCTTCCCTATCTCACAAGAATACTCACAATGAGTATCTTCGTATGTGGAAATTCGATTATGGGTGGCATGGCCCCAACATGGTGAGCCATATGATGTTGACATTGGCTCATGAGTTGATTAATGATGAAAAGGTTCCTTGGCCTGATCCTAGCCATGGGATCTACTTGGTGTAAATAATTGATATGTGTAGTGCCTTGTATATAGGTGTGTGGTGTTAGTGTTCTTTTATTTTGCATATATCATATCTAAAAAATCCAAAACTATTTTCTTTTTTTGAGATTTCTCTATGTGTTTTGACCTTGGGATCTAGTTTACATGTTCTTGACAGGATTCTAGGGAATTTGTAATGAATATGGCAACATCCCCTAAAATTGAGGTATGTGTTTCTCACCTGGCATATAGGGATAGGTTTTTCCCTGCATATTCTTCTTCACATTATTAACCATCCATACTATGAGCATTAAGTGTTAGGTTTAAACCCAACTAGTTGCGACCTTAGACATTCCTTTTGCTTGTTGTAATTGGTTCAATAGTTCCTATCCTTCATGGGATCCCTAGTTATCACCCAAATTTCCATTTGGTTCCCATGGTACATTTTCCTATAGGCCTGAGAGCCCTTTTTTAGCCCCACCATGAATCGAATATTGATCCTTATTCTCCTCTTTTCATCTATATTATAGACACATCCCGTGGGGGTTCCCATTTTTTTTTTTGTTTCTCAATGGTCTCCTATGATTTTTCTACTCGTGCCATGACTCCCCTCAATGTGATTTTGTTTTTCCATATCCCACTTACCTCTATGTAATATACTTGATCGTACACCTCTAACATTATTTGGCCTCCTCTTTGCATCTACCCACCTAGGGAGAGAAAAACTGCTAAGAGTGGACCTCACTTGCTAATACCATTTTCATTATTTATTTCTTAGGTTAGTTCCATGCCCTTGGAACATAGGAGAATGATGTTAATCCACTCATTCTCTCCCAATGAGTCTCCTTTAAGCTATTTTCAGACTCTTTAAACATGAACATATTGTCAAGTGAGATTGTTTTATTTAACACTAGTTAAATGGTTTGAAAGGATGTCTATTCAGTGTAAGTTTAACCCTTTTTTGGACCATATGGAATACTTACAAAAAAGAAATACTATGGTCCACCTGGGCTAGAAGAGTTCTCCCTTGTATTGTTTTATAGTTTTTTGGGATTTGGGGACTAAATTTACGAAAAACTAACACCATTCTTACTCCAGTCATTCTTTCATGCTTGCTAAACCATGAAGGAGACCAATCATACTTATGTAATTCTTCCATTCTCATTAAACCATGAAGGAGATGAAAAATAAAAAATAAAAAAAGAGTGGGGGTTTTCCACCATTGGTCTATTCTCAACATGGCAACATAAGTCAAGTTTCCCTTGAACATGGCACATGTTTGAGTCCTCATCATCCACTTGGGTTTTATATTTCCTTGGAGCCATCCCAGTAATATCATTCAAACATACTCCTCTTACTGGTTATTCTTCCAGTCATCATGGAGAGTGCTTCAATGCCTTATGTATCTTTTCACTATATTTGTCCAGCTCTTGTGTCTTGCCTCCAAGTCACCAATTTGTCATGTTATATGTTCAAGGGAATTTTAATATTGATTCAAACATATACTATTTTCTTGACTTTCTGATTCGACCATCCCTATGTGAGTTTTACTTTGTGATACTCTCTCTTCACATCATCTCTCAGTGTATGTTTCATGTCGATTGATGGGGGATACATCAACGCCCTCCTTCGATGGATCTCTGCCTATCAACTTCAAAACATTATCTATGATAGGGATCTAGAAACCATCTAGTACATTGGAGCTTTCATTTATTAGTGGCAAGCTTCCTCATGATCGAAAGTGGGTTTTTCATTATTGACTCCTGATCGATTAATTCTACAAGCGTTTGACATAAATCCTCTATTCACACTTTCTAGATTGTATTAGGTACCTTGGGTTCCATCTTCATCATTGGTGGGTCCCCTCTTGTATGTTAACGATATACCTCAATGACTAGTAATCAAATGGTTTCTACCATTATCAACATCAACTCATATATTCACATGTTGAATATTYGTACCATCAAGGTTTGGGACAAAGACCTTGGGTTGGGGCCATATCCTTCCTTTACATCATCCCCTCCCAAGTTGCATTGGAGTATATCACTTTCATATGAAGACCTCATGAGAACTCTCCTAAATGMTCATTGTCTTACCGACATTTATATGTTGTATCATAGATCCACATTGTATMTTTTGGTGGCTATGACTATRTTCCTAACATAGATCCACATTGTATTTGTTGGTGGGTATTATTATGTTCCTAACATAGATCCACATTGTATTTTTTGGTGGCTATGATTGATTCATGATGTATCTCCACATTATATTGTCTCATGGATATGGTCTTATTGATGRCATGGATCCACTATGTATTCTTTTGTGGCCATGGTCTAGCATTTCATTTCATGGATCTGTAGTGTATTTTTTGGTGACCATGCTCATTCTAAGTTTGAGTATGTCTACGTAGGGGATTGTTCTATATATACTCATCCTCAATGTTTGATTGTAGGTCTTATTTGTCCTACCGAACCTCCTTTTATAT
Organism: Picea engelmannii; assembly: GCA_009831015.1. Lineage (NCBI taxonomy): Eukaryota > Viridiplantae > Streptophyta > Pinopsida > Pinales > Pinaceae > Picea > Picea engelmannii. Next base: position 38,173 of record ML830040.1, on the reverse strand, counting down.
CTCCTTGTGCCACCTTAGATGAAAATTCTTGTAATGTATTTCGACCATCCACTCATTTCCTGACCTCACACATTAGGGGGCATCTGTTATAGCCTTAATCTCCACCCTACAGGTCAGAGAGGAAGCCACTAGCGGATAGAATCCTTAATGCAATTTTTTCTTGTGTTTTAACCCTTTCGAGAGAATTTTTGGAGGGACTCCCATGACACCTAACATGCAACAAGTGAGGCCTTGCTAGAAAACAGTGGCTCAAAAATTGAGGCACTGCCAAACTTCTAGAAAATAGGATTTACGAGGCGAGGGATGACAAATGATTCGAATATTAGTGGTAATAGCCTAGGAATTTGTTGGCAGCCCGACATATTTTTAACTTTTTAAAGCATAAAATAATAATCTATGTAGCTACCTACTTGGGGTCGTACTTTTTTTGTTCTTCATGAGCAATTTTTGAAACTACAAATGTGAGTTTTTGGTTATTCCTAGTGTTTTTGTTTTCATGATTCGTTCATGACTGAAAGGATGAAAAAAAAACATTAAAACTTATGAATGTATTACCGCTTCATTTAAAAGTTTATGAAAGGTAGATGGCTCCACAATTTTTGTTAATAAAGACTTTGTTTCCTGCTATCAAGCTCATCTTCTTTATTGACTCCTCAAATGTGAAGCATGCTTATGTTAGACAACTGAGAGGGGGGGGGGGTGAATCAGTTGTTACCGTTCTTAAACAATTATGGTTCTTTTAAACTCTTTGTAGAGACACTGAATTATGATCACAATAATGCAGGGAAATAAACAATGGCACTTTCAGCATCATTCACATATATGAGAAACACAGAGACATATATTTCCCGAGGAAACCCATGCAGGGTAAAAACCTTTTTTTCTTTATATGATAAGTAATGGTTACATTCTTTACAGTATCATACATATGAGAACCAACTCACAATGAGGCTACAACTTAAGTTTTGCAAGCTGCAACTTGCTGAGAGCACCAACTCTCTGTTTTCTCTAGCACCCACTAGAGGGAAGCACCAACTCCCTGGTTTCTCTAGCACCAACTAGAAGGAAGCACCAACTCCCTGGTTTTTCTAGCACCAACTAGAGGGAAGCACCAACTCCTTATGTTCAAGCACCCACTTGAACCTTTGAGGACACAATTCCTCCCTAGCTCCTCCCAACCACCCTGAAATATAAATATTTTCTACTGAAACTTATTACAGTGATATGATGTTCAACAATGGCTTACCAGACTCATCATTGTTCTACTGTATTTCGTTGCTCTGTCCGCCTCATTGCCTTTCTGCAAACATCACTTGCGTTGTCTGTTCTTCCTCTTTTTATGCTCTGTGGGCCATGTCCATTCACTATACAGTTCCTCTTCTATGCTCTTTAGCTGCTGCACTCTCCTCCTTCTTCACACATGAATCACCTTCACCAACAACAATCACAACAACCTCCAACAACAACAACAACGACTCCCTTCTCTTCTCTGTACTGTTTATTTATAGCTTCTGTCCACCTTGTGCATTCAATGTTCACAATGCCTCTGCATGCTGACTCCATGATGTTATCCTCCACCTCTCGAGTGTTATATTTGATCATCATCATCGTGACTCTTTAGCTTCTCTGGCAGTTGAGACTCTTCGTCTTCTTTTTGTGTCAGTTGAGCTCACCTTCTCTGTTTTAGTTATAGGCTTCCACACTCATCCATCTGTCCATCCCTTCTAAGAATAGTCTTACTTCACTTGGATGAAGCTTGGAGACTCTTCATCTCCTCTAGCAATCACACATGTGTCTCTTCAAATTCTCTAGCAGACGCCATCAATGGTTTCTGGTAGTTTCACTTTGTCGTGCATCAGTAGCCCTCCGATCAACACTTGATCTGATGGTTCAGAGTATATCATGATTTCACCTATCGCGATATCGGGATTCCTGATGTCAATAATTTTTTACATGTCCAACTCTTGATCCCCGATGCCTCTCCATTGACTGGAATCAACGGTCTAGATCAAAACTTAATCTGACGGCTCAGATTGCATCGTGATTTCATATATCGTGATATCGAGATTCCTGATGTCAATAATCTTTGACATGTCCAACTCTCGATCCACAATGCCTCTCCATTAACTGGAATCAATGGTCCAGATCAAATCTTGATTTGATGGCTCAGATTGCATCGTGATTTCATATATCACGATATCAGGATTCCTGATGTCAATAATCTTTGACATGTCCAACTCTCAATCCCCAAAACTCCGACAAGGTGTCCATCTGCTGACGTCATACGTGGATTGACATGCATTGAATACTGCCACGTGTCACTCTGATTCATGACTTACATGTGCCTGAAATGTTGAATCAGTCTGACACTTGTCATTACCTGGTTGTGCCACGTGTTCCTAGTTGACATGGTCTGCTGACGTGAGTCGGGTCGACGGTCTAGATCACATCTTGATCTGACGGCTCAGATTACGCCGAGAATTTGCATATCAAGAAATCGAGATTCCTATTGCATTATTTCTTTGACATTTCCAAAACGCGATCCTCGAAATTTTGATCAATGGTTCAGATGTGATCTTGATTTGACGGCTCAGATTACGTCAGGAATTTGCAAGCCCTCTACTCCTTGTACTTTTAAAGGTCATGCAGGTTTTCTTCAATCCAACGGTGGTCAGACCCTGCGCTTGGATCTGATGCCTCTAACTTCAATTAGCCCTCCGGTTAAGCTCGTGGTCCACGTGACCTTCTCCTATATGATCGCAGCCAAACCTCCTCATCGGGGTTTCGGACTTTCCCATGTCAAAACATGTATGTCCTTAGGATTCACGATCCCTTGAATCCCGATGCGCTCTTTACGCACTAGCTCTCCTGGCTAGGCTCCTGGCCCATATGACCGATATCCCTGTGATCGTAGTCTTACCACTTGTCGGGGTTTCGAGCTTTTCAATGCCGCAATACATTGGCTCACGGGATTCCCGATATGTGAAACCTCGATGAGTCATCCCTCCTTTCAGGATTTCACCTTGGCTTTTCCTGATGGTAAACCTCGTGCAGCTCCTGTCCAATCTGACGGCTGATGGGATTTCTGAATGAGATCCAATGGCTGTCGATCTCTGTCTTCCTTCTCCTCTGCAAACTTCTGTATCTTGAGATTTGTTGGGCGCGTTATCCTCGACGTTGTTCCTCCTTAGCTTTCACTTTCGAATCCCTAAGGGATTCTTGGACTTCTGTGCCTCTGCAGAGTCTTCACATGCACACTCTGATCCTGCCATCTTCATTGTTGTACTTTCCATCAATGACAAGCATACGCTTCTTGTTAGACATTTGCCAACAATCTCCCCCTTTGGCATTGATGGCAACTAAGGCACTCGAATTCTTTTCTCTCCCTTTGACATCAATGTCAAAGAAGAGACATGCTCCCCCTGAGCTATTACAGGGATTTTTAGGAAGCATTAAACATTCAAACAATGCAAAACTCCCCCTAACAAGATGGACTTTTTAGGTGTGAAACGAAATGACACCCAAATTCTATCTGAGATATTCAAACGGTGTCCTGGCTAGGGGCTTAGTAAAGATGTCTGAAATTTGTTCTGTAGTGGGAATGTAATGGAATTGAACAATCTGATTGGTGACCTGCTCTCTCAGAAAATGATATTTTATGGGAATATGCTTTGTCTTGGAGTGGAGGACAAGATTTTTAGACACACTGATGGCACTTGTGTTATCATAATGAATTGGGATCGATGCAGTATATTTTACCTCTAAGTCTGCAAGTGTCTGAATCATCCATAATACCTGTGTGAAATAGGTAGCAACAGCAATGTACTATGCCTTTGTGGTTGATAAAGAAATGGAACCTTGATTTTTACTGAGCCAGGCTACTAAGGAGTTTCCCAAGAAGAATGCTCCTCCACTGGTGATTTTTCTCTCATCAACACAATTTGCCCAATCTGCATCTGAATAAGAAGTCAACTGAAGACTTTGATTTCTGGGATACCGCAGACCATAAGTCATTGTTTCTTTTAAGTACCTGAATATCCTTTTGACAGCTTGCAAATGACTATATTTAGGTGTAGCCTGATATCTTCCTACCATTCCTACAGCATGCATTATGTCTGGGCGAGATGCTATGATGTATAGTAGGCTTCCTATCATTGATCGATATGAGATTTGATCAACATCAGGTGAATCATCATCCTTGCTTAATTTACATCCAGTTACCATAGGTGTACCCACAGGTTTAGAATCTTCCATTTGAAACCTTTTCAACATTTCTCTTAAATATTTTCCTTGAGAAATGAAGATCCCATCGGGCCTCTGAGTAATTTGCAGACCAAGGAAAAATGATAGTTCTCCTATCATAGACATTTCAAATTCAGACTCCATGGCAGAAGAAAACCATTGTACTAGTGAATCCTTATTACATCCAAAGATGATGTCATCTACATAGACTAGTACGATGAGAAAATCATTATCCTCTATCTTAATATACAAATTGTTGTCAGTTGTTCCTCTCTTGAACCCTTTGTCTTTGAGATACATATCCAGTTTGTGATACCAGGCTCGAGGGGCTTGTTTTAAACCATATAAATCTTTCTTCAACTTGCATACTAAGTCAGGGTTATCAGACCATTTGAAACCCTCTGGTTGTTCTATATAGACTTCTTCACTTAAATCTCCATTGAGAAATTATGACTTGACATCCATTTGGTAGACTTTAAACCTTTTATGACAAGCATAGGAAAGAAACATTCTGATAGCTTCTAATCTTGGTACGGGCGCAAATGTTTCATCAAAATCCAGTCCTTCTTTCTGAGCATAGCCTTTACAGACTAACCTCGCTTTGTTCCTGATAACTTGTCCTTGCTCATTCAACTTATTCTTAAAGATCCATTTGGAGCCAATGACGTTTTTACCTTCGGGTCTTTGAACCATATCCCATGTATTGTTTTTC
>ML830040.1:0-16515 GCA_009831015.1 Picea engelmannii | reverse complement strand
CCAAAATACTAAAGACTGTCCACGATCCAATGCAACTAGTCCCACTCAATTTGGATACTCTAGGAAGAAGTTATGATTGTTTTACCTGGAACACCTTCTTGAGACTAGTCAATAGGACTAGTCAGATACCCTATCTTGCACAGAGTGTATCTACAAATTTAAGATGACCCAGAAGCTGAAAGTTTTACCACAGATACATTACTAATTTCTGTAAATTTCCTCTGAAGGTTAGGGTATGAAACGTTACAGAAATGTTTTTTTACAGAAAATTACGCAATGACTCATTTCAGGATGATTCAAGAACCCTATCTTGTACAGGATGTATCTCCGAAAGTATAAGGCTTCATGAGCTGAATTTTGAACCCAACGTACCTTGATCCGTCTTCTAAATATCATCCAAGCCGTTCCTTATGAAACTTTGTAGAAAAAAGGTTATAGAGAAAATTCCACGGTGTTTCAGATGTAGCAGCGAAACCCCAAGAGCTTGAGCTCTGATACCATATGTTAGGAACCAAATATCAATATAGCATAGAAAAACCTCATAAAAAGTACTCAACGCCTTGAAAAAGAGATAATTTCAGATAATAAGTCTGTTCGAGGGGGAAACCTCCTTTTACCCCACTTAAATGCTCAAGTACAAGATGATTCAAAATGAAAATGTCTCCTTGGTATATATAGGAGACTATGAGGTATAATTACAACTAATGGCCTAAAACCGACATAAATAAAATAACATTACTAATCTAATATGCCCCAATTAAGGGATAATGAGCCAATATTAGGGCTTAACAAAAACCCTCACCGATATGGTCGACCCCCTAACAGATGAAAATCATAGGCTCAAGTCCATTGCTCAGAGACAAGGAAAACATCCGAAAACAACAAGGAACATCATACTAAAAAATGTCGAAAGTGTCACAGCAATGATCAATTCTGAGATCATGTGAATTGATTTGATTTTCCAGTTAAAGGTAAAGATTCATTTTTTGTCTTAAAATAGTGTTACATTTTTTTTCATAGAATAAATTAGATTTTATTGCTAAAATAAGACTAGCTACATAATCAATAGATTCTGCAGCTAGTCTATTCTGATTCGAAATTTGGAAAATATTGGTTAAATGTATATCTGAATTGGTTTATTTCATCTTTTTCTTTCAGGATATTTGGGAGTTTATGGTGACTAAATGATTTGGAGATTTTTTGAGCTTTTTAGCCATATCCATGGCTCATTTTTGTGTAAACAGGAACAAACTCTTTTTCATTTTTAGAGATTTAGTGTGATTTGGGGTGGTTATATTCCCCCTATTTTTGTAATCAGTAGATCATTGTAGAGATTTAATATTATCTTATAAGATAAAACAGTTAGCTTTTTTGAACCCTTTATAAACTTGTATTTTTTGTAATCAAATCATCTTGGCCTGGGGATGAAGTATGGACAATTAATGCACAGACTTGAATAGAACAGAAATACATATTACAGCTTTAGCTTCTTGTGTATGATGTCTTAGTTTAAGTTTTGTTTATCTTGACATGATAATAGGTGTTGATATCTTTTTCCTTCATGATTTATTATGAGTTTGGATAATTCATTTATAAATACTGTCCATATGTGATGTTTCAGATATTATATAGGGTGATCATCTATTCAACTCAAATTATGAGATTTATCTTTAATTTTTGTTGAAACGTTTAAATGCAAAGTTCTTACAATAAGATTTATCTCACTGTAATTGCTTGTAAATAATAAGATCACCACGATTATTTTCATCTTTTCTTTCTGTCGTTAAAATTCAACAGTCAATATACTTTGTTGCATTTATTCCGAACAGTTTCAAGGTTCATTGCAGATTTATCTCTTGGACAGACTGGCTGGACTTTCCATAATTATACAGATGTTGGATGCACGTTGATTAACTCATTGATAGGTTAGTTCATTTATTTCTATTGTTTATTTGTTTACAAAACTCTAATATATGGTTCGTCTTTGACCGACCACATACTCCTGTTTCATAGTATATTTTTCTGTTTAATCTTAGATAAACAATGAAAAAACAAAAAATAGTTTATGTGATTTCTTTATCCTCTTTTGTTAAAGAAACCATCTTCACATAGATTTTCGTGAGCTTAGATTAAAACTTGCAAATTGTATATCATGCACATAAATAAGATAGACAGATCCATTGTGTAAGTATTATTTAAAATAGTTATGTAGATACGTATATACATACATATATACATTAAGTAGTTATTTGTTAGTTTTCTCTTTTTCTTTTATTTGTTTCTTTTAGGACTTTTAGATTGGACAATGGAGACATTAAACCCGTCGGAGTGAGTCACACCAAACGGCTTGGGTTATTTAGAAAACCCCACGACCAGACTCATTCTTCCAATTGATGGACGATCATTTTCGCCCGTCAATAGAACTCACATCGTTTGAGTTTCTAGTGTCTTCTATAATACCTATAATCATCTCCCAAGCCTCCTCCAAGAGTTATAAAACAAAGGAAAGCCTTGGACAAAGAAGGGGAGAATTCAATAGCAAGGTTATGATGTCAAACTATAGAGGTATTCATCCAGAATTCATTGGATCCTATCATGACCAAGGAGCTATAAATATAAGCAAGGAGAAAGTATATTGAATGAGTGATGCAGGAGCATCGCCAGCAAAGCACGAGTGGAAGATAGCTAGGCTCAATAGTGTGTATTTTGAAGAAATTTTGAATTTAAGAAGGGCATGTCACGCAAAAACATTTGAAAAGATTTTAATTAAAGGTGATCTTAAATGTTTGGAGGTTGAGCCATCATATGTGATCAATGGAGGAATGTATTTTTCTTTAATGTTGAATATTGTAGTACAGATCTAGAGATTTCACTCTTATCTGTATGAGTTGAATATTTATTGTAATAAATATTAAGTAGTTGAATTGTTTTATTTCGACAAGATAGCTCTAGAGTGGTTGGATGGAAAATCTCGAAGATCCCCTCTTGTATAAAGATTTGTATTGTTTCCCAGAAGAGGTTGTTTTTGTTGGTGTTGTTGTTGAGAGGTTGTTGAGGTTATTATAGTAGTTGCTATAGTTGAATATGTTGTAGAGTTGCAGAAACATAGTGTATGAATCCATGTACATAAACAATTTAGGAATATAACAGAGGAGAATTGTCCCAAATGTCTGGGGTTGTTATGTCTATCTAGATGAATGAATGGTAGACTTCATTTTTATTTGAAATTATCTATTATTTATAGTTCTTTTGGTTGTGAATGCATTTACATGGTTGAATGTATGAATCCCTGAGATAGTAGATAAGTTTCAATCATTACTCTTCTATGAGCGAGTGCAAGGTGTTCATAGTGTCTGCAAGGAGTGCATTGACAGATTTTGTTTCGAGTCAAAGATTAGAAGAGATAGCGTGAAACTTGTATGTGCAAGGAGTGCATAGGCATTTGCAAGGTGTGCGTGAAAAAGTTTGTTTTGACTTAGAATTTCAATGGAGATAGTTGGATTTTGTGTGTAGGTGGAACCACTCTCAGAGACATATTGTTCAAAAGGAACAATTGAGTGTGGAATGTTTTTTTCAAGGAGCACACAATCATCCTTCGAGAGAAAAGAGAAGGGAGTTTGTTCGCAAGGAGTGCATGACAGAGGCTATTGAATTGCAAGCTCAGGAGGAGTAGCATTATTTTAGTTACAGAAAATTGTGTGGAGAATAGTCTCAAGGTGTGCACAATCATCCATGAGGAAATTGAGTTGTGGAGCAAATAATGTTGCTAAGTGTGCATAGGGCCAAATTAGAATAAGTTTCGAAGAAATCATTTTGACGAATAAGAAATTCGAGGGAAAACAAGCTCAGGAGGGAGAGTGGCGAGAAATATTCAAAGGGAGGAGACCTTTAAGGTTTCCCAAAATCAATGAGTCAGATCCGTCCCAGAGGGAAGTGAGATTATTCCAGACTATCATATCTGGGAGAATTGCATGGGAGTTGGTCGTAAATTATTTTGACACTTTGTGGGTCAGACCGTTTTGAGGTATCGTAAGAGTGGAGTCATGAAGTTGCGAAGCCATGAAGCAACCTTAACCATTGGTTGCGAGGAGACATGTGGCAGTGGATTAGAAAAATACAGGAGTTGGAGGTCCAGAGGATTTAGGCTTAGAGTAGATGACATTTCGCGAATTCCTGAAACCCAAATTATAGCTGGACCATTAGATCTAGGGAGACATGCGGCAGAGGTCCGTGAATTCAGGGAAAAGTGTTTCATAAGGAATTAGAGATGGAGGTCACAATATTGTCGAAGCCAAAGTTGCGAAGGGGTTGGTCCAAGGTTATAGCCTGTGGTCACCTTGGAGAAAGAATCTAGCGCAAGACTAACACTCGCAAAGTTGGTGTTGCCAAAAGCGTTGGAGGGTAGAGTAGCAGGTAACTTGAACCTGCAAATAACACTAAAGGGACCTGTTTGTTAATCACTTGGATCCTATCGAAGGCCCAAAGAGACAATTCGGTTTGAGGAGTTTGAAGATCCAAGATTGGGAGGTCGTGCAGTCCTGAGGAGAGAAGGGGGAGGTTTGTGTAAGAGTGGTATTAGATCTATAGATAATTGATTTATGTAGGAAAAGGAGACAGAGAAGTAGGATGATATCATCGAGTGGTATCAGATACATTAGCACAATGTCTCCTAGAAGACGTGCAGAGCCAACCATAGAAAATAGAGCTATGGAAAGGGAGATGAGAGAACTCAGAGCAAGGTTCGATGCTATGGAGACAACACAAAGGAGAGAACCTGGAGTTGGATATGTCAGCGATGTAGATAATGAAGAAGGGTAATTTGAAGAAATTGTAGCATAGGATGTTGTGGAAGAATGCTTGCTGAAAGTGGTTGTCAAATTGGGAGCTAGAGAAAAGATAGAGATCCTAATGTATGAAGGTAATTTAGAAACTGAATAATTTTTTGATTGGATATGAGCAATGGAAAATTATTTCAACTATGAAGACGTCGATGAGGAGAAAAAGTTGAAACATGATGTCACCAGGTTAAAGGGACATGCATCACTGTGGTGGGACGAACTGCAGGCTGGTAAGAGAAGCAAAGGAAAACAAAATACTAAGAGCTCGGATAGAATGGTAGCTAAGTTGAAATTTAAATTCATACCCAACTACTATTAGATAAATTTCTTTAGAATATTGCAGAACCTGAGACAGAAGGGAATGGAAGTCAAAGTGTACACATAGGAGTTCTACAAACTGAAAATTAGAGCTCGACAAAGGGAGAAAGATGGGAAATTTTTTTCCAGGTATATCAATGGCTTGAGATATGAAATCCGGGATGAAATCAACATGATGACAATGAGAACCATGGAATATGCTTATCAGATCATGTTGCTGAAAGAAGAAGAGAATTTGTCTAGAAATCAGAGTCAGCAAATCAAAGGGCGAAGTTTAAACAGAGGTAAAGGAGTTTCCCATGACAAGGCACAAAAACCAAAAGGTGAAACGGAAAAACCACATAGGCACTCTAAAAGAGGAGGAATTTCCCGAGGGAGACAAAGTGGTGGTAGAAACTCTTTTCCTAGAGGAAGAGGAAGAGGCAGAGGAGGAGAAGTGAGATGTTATTCTTGTGGAAAAATACAACACATGTATTGGGAAATGCCCTAAGAGAAAGAAAGAAGGAGGTGAAGCTCGCATTTTAGAAGCACAAAAGTGGAATGTTGAAGCAAAGGGTGCAAAAGATGGGAAATATTCGATGATGAAGAAGTTTATTTTGAAGTAAGAGCTAGAAGTTGAAAAGACAATGTAGAGGAACAGTTTGTTCAAGACACCTTGCAAGACTAAGGATAGAGTTTTCAAGGTGATAATTGACAGTGGGATCACTACTAACTTAGTATCCACATAGATGGTGGAGAATTTGGATATGGATATGACTACACACTCAATGTCGTATAAAGTATCATGGCTGCAAAAAGGTCATCAGGTAACAGTAACTAAACAATGCTTTGTTGAAATTAAAATAGGAGGATATAGAGATGAAATCTTGTGTAATGTAATTACCATGGACATATGTCATGTTTTATTGGGAATACCATGGAAGTATGATAGGCATGTCATTCATGATGGGAGGAAAAATACCTATACTTTGGAGAAGAATGGTAGGACTCATATGTTACGGCCAATTGAAGAGAGGAAATTAAAGAAGGAAGCCAACACAGACATACTTCTTGTGAGTGGGAAGGAACTCTTGAGTGAAGTAAAGAAGGAACATGAGATGCATTTTGTTGTAGTGCAGAAGCCGAAATTTATCCTTACAAGTACTTCTATGGAGGATCTACCTGAGGAAATTCAGGAGCTATTGGATAATTTTGCTGACATGGTAGTGGATGAGTTGTCGAGATCATTGCCACCTATCAGAAGTATCATCCATCACATTGACTTGATACCAGGAGCAAGTCTGTCGAACAAACTAGCGTATTTACTGACACCTCAAGAGAATGAGGAGGTAAAGAGACAATTTCAGGATCTTTTAGATAAAGGATTGATCAAAGAAAGCTTGAGCCCATGAGCAGTACCAACTGTGTTGAGTTCAAAGAAGGATGGAGGATGGAGAATGTGTACAGATGCAAGAGCCATATACAATATCACCATTAGGTACAAATTTCCATTACCAAGGATGAATGACTTGATGGATTTCTTAAGTGGAGTGAGCCAATTTTCAAAGATATATTTGAAAAGTGGATATTTGTTTCTGGATAAATCCATGAGTGCGGACACAAACCGATCTCCCTAGATCCACCTGGATCTAGAACAAAAAAGGACAAAATAATACACTTTCCCTAGATCTAACCTATTGAATGAACTAAGAGATAAAGAATATGAAAATACCTTATGAACACTTTCCTTATATCTCTGTTGTTCCAAGCTTCACTCCAATACTCTTGTCCCGTTTAGATCACAACAGTACAAACCAATCGAAGTAAAGGTAGATTAATATATTCAATGGCTAGTGTATACATATGATCAAGGAATTATGTAATAAAGTGACATCATCTTTATGGGAAAGGGAAATATTACTGTATTGATTTAATTGAAAGTGAAACTTACAACCTCAGCCTTGATGTTGTAGATCTCCTTTCGATGGCTCCTAGCTCTGACACACACACTTGCTCGTGCATGAAGAAAATCAACCACTTTTGATGACTTTGTTGTAGTCTCTAGCTGTTGTAGCATCAATCCTCCATACAGTCTTGCACTAATTCTCCAATCAATCTCTTGCTAGTTTGCTTCTTTCTTCTTACTTCTTAACCTTTTCCATGAGCCATCTCCTCAATATATAGGAGAAGATAAATTAGTTACTTGGATAGGAAATGATCCCAAGATATCAGGAAAACCAGTACTTAGATAACCATTCACTAGCCAACTCATTCTTCTCGAAGATTCCCTTCTAGAAGGATCGATAAATTTATCTTTTTCCTCTTTAATAATATGTTCGCACCCTAGAAGTTATGTACAGTGCGAACCCCTCGCACTCCATATTAATGCAGCCTGCGAGAATCAGGCATTCTCGCAGGGAAGTATATAGGTAGCCTGCGAACTTCTTTAAAAACATGATTTCTGGAAGTAGACAAGTGCAACTTTTCTCAGGAAAGTATTCTTAGTGAAGAGCTTGATTTTCCATCATCATGACATCATCATACTATCATCAGGATGACCAAAATTGTGGATAACAGAATGCCCCCCAAAGTCTGAGAGTGGAATCAGTGACAGTCGATAGACTTTGTAAGCTACATGTGTGTGTCCAGAACCAAGAGCACATCTAATCGGAAACCTGCAAACATYCAAGCATCARCAGAATATTATGTATATCAATTTCTGAGGTAGGCATTCCCATACTCAGATCATAGATGGATGACATCATAAACAAAAGTCATGGCCACCAATCATACACTGTGGATCCATGCTATCACAATATAGCATAGCCACCTGAATACACTGTGGATCTATGCGACAAATTTTCAATCAAGACGACATAGCCACGAAACATACACAGTGGATCTATGTGTCACAAATTATACATATACTCCATCGCAACCTGGATCAGTTAAGACAACATCCAGGGTCTTCAATATCATCTCCCAAAGTACGAATCTAACCATGTGATTACATGTGTCGAAGTCGAACATAGTAGAAACCACTTGATTACCGGTCATTGATGTAACCGTTAATAAGTGCGAGAGAAATCACCGTTGATGTCAATGACTCTCAAGGTACTATAGTACAATCCATCGACTGTGAATAAATGAGTTGATGTCAAACACCCGACGGAATCTCTCGATCAGGGGTCAATGATGTAAACCCACTGTCGAAAGTGAGGAACTTGCCATTGAGGCATGCAAGCTCCAAGGTACTGAATAATTTCTAAGTATTGATTATGGATAATGTGTTGAAGTCGACAGAATAAGACTCGTCACAGGAGGGCCTTGATGTATCCCCCATCAATGACACGAAATGAGTAACTGAGTTTGAAAGTGAAACAGAGTATGTGGCAATTGGACTTTGGACACAGGGAAGGCCGACACAGAGTGAAAGGATAACTGCAGATGGCCAACTCAACAGAGGTTTCAGACGGACTGCTCTTGAACATATGAATGACACGACCAATGATTTGGTAGGATTGACTCAAAGACGACACATGGAAATACCTTGTTATCAAATCGAATGAGAGACAAATGGATTTCCCAAACCAGATTCAAATGATGAATAGGGGGTGTCATGTTCAAGAGAGACACTTACTGCCAATTAAAACAAAGATGAAACATATCCCTTTCCCAAATTTTCCCCCACCATTTCTGGCAAGTACCTCTTTATTTTTACGCAAGCTTGAAGAGGATCACATATGCTTGCTGATATAAGCTCATCCTTTAGACGAGTCCCTCGGAGTATTTTTAACGAACCCTGAGAAGGAGTGGTTCGGTCCCATCACGGGTCTGTCAATGTTTGTTTAACAAGTCCAGAGATAGTAAACTCGAAGGTTTTTCAAGATTATAGAGTTTGGAAAAACACTTAAAAGAGAACTCTCTCAATTCCTTTTTCATACAATAGTCCAACGAGACCAAAAAAGGGTTAAACTATCGCTCGAAGGACGCATACTTCAAATACTTTAACGAGCATGAAAATAGCAATATCGCTCGACAATATTTTCATGTTTAGAGAGTCTGAAAAGAGCTTAAAGGTAACTCCAGGAGGGTTCCTTTTTCGTATAACCACAACGAGCCCAAAAAAGAGATAAAACGACGCTCGATCACATTCTCATGTTTTTCGCAAGCGCAAGAACGGATAAAAGGTGCTCGAGGTTTTATATCAAAACCATTACAAACAATCAAAATCACGCCACACCAGGTAAAAATTATGTCCATAATCATCCATGTTTAGCACCTGCCAATCATTTCACTCATCTTCACTTTAGTAATTAGGGTTAAATAATGAATAAACATAAAAAACCCACTTTTGACATAGTAAAAAGTAATTAAAATGAATCCATAACAAATTTTACCATATCATTTTACCATTTTACCATTTGAGTTCAAAAAACCTCATTTTACCCTCATTTTACCCTCTACCTTCGGCGTCGATTTTCGGGAGCTACGGGCGATCATTCGGCGAGCCGTCAGCAGCATTTTGGTAAGTTCTCAATCCTTTATCTTTTCATGGTTCAAAATTATATTTTCATTGGTTAAAAGTCAAGTTTTAAGTTAGTTTTTTGAAACCTATGCGTTTGGGAGCATTCTCGCAGGTGACCCATATGGGACCTGCGAGAATGACCCATTCTCGTAGGTGGGCCTTAAGGCGCCTGTGAGAAGTTCGCACTGTGATTAATAGGCCACCTTCGAACAACGCAGAATCCAAAAAAAAATTGTAACGTTTAGCCAATTGCAAGAATTTTATCTCATGAATAAAATCATCGACCATGTTTGTGTGTTTTTTATGCAGGTTACTAGCCACAATCATGGTGTTAGAGTGGCGGGAACGAGAGCACGAGGAGGATAATACAAATTCCAAAAATCACCCTCCAACCCTAGCAGCACTAAGAGACTGTGGTCTCTTAAAGTATTTTCGTATCCTGGGCATTAGAGCCCAAGTTTGATTATTGGAATACTTAGTCCGAATGTGGGATCCGGACCAACAAGTGTTCAATGTTGGAGCCCATACATTAACTATCGACATTGAAGACATATATTTCTTAACTGGTTTATCTAGGCAACGATCCTATGTCAGTTTGACTGGCAGCAGAAGGGGTGGTTTGACAATGAGTGAATACTGCAGCCAGTATTGTGTACCTGAGGCCGAGAGGAAAAAAGGGAAAGTGGCCATATGGGGAGTAACTGATCTAACTCTTCACACTATTCTCTTTACCATTGCTCGGATGGCAGGAAGTGTCGCTCCACATATGGCACTGCAGAGCTATTTCCAGTACGCCATCAAGTGTACTGAGCCCTAGGTATTTAACTGGGCTGACGCAGTCTTACACAATATCAAGAAACAACTGACCAAAAGCAGGCGTGGGGAGCTAAAACAGTTCAGATATGGATCTTTGTTGGTGTCGTTCTTCTGTGAGAGGGTCCCTGCGTTTAGATTTTAGGCTGAGTGGCACTTTCCAGGGCCCAGGGATCCACGTATGTTACGATGGTGTCAACTCATGGCCCGACATGTGGCAGGACCGATCGTCAGGTATGACGATATATTCTTCGACTGGCTTTAAGGCCAGGGGTTGATGATAGAAGATTATGCATATGCTGGCTTGGATTTCCGCAGTGATATTGATCTTGCACTACCTGAGGATGCATAGTGGGGAGACCTCGGTAAGAAGTACACCAATTTTTAAATGTTTTTGTATTTTTAACATATTTAAATGTTTTTTGTTTTATAGATTTACCCTAAGACTAACATCAAATATTCGTTGATAACACAGATGTTGGACCATATCGACCTGTTGGCAGTTCTCCTGTCCAGCAACGAGGAGATGCAGCAGTAGCAATTCCACAGTACGCCGAGGATTACCTGACGGTGGAGAAGAACTTAGAGGGTCTGATCGCAGACGTTCCAGATATGACTCTGGAGGAGATTCCCCGACGCGATCAGTGTCACACTGTGGGAGTCTCTGCCTCTATGGGTCGACTGCTCCGCAGAGTTGCTAGGACTTTAGTCTGTTATCGTGAACGTCATCCTTGACATTCTTATGTAGAATCCATGAGCTTCAATTTTTGATATTTTGGTCTTCAGACAAACATTTTGTAAAACAAACTCTTTTGATCGTTATATATATACACGGATCTTACCGGTTTCTTTACATTGTGTACAATTTAATGTGTTTGATTTATAAATAATTTAAATGCCTGTCCAATACATAATTAGCTAAAGCATCTGTTAATGTATTAAGACGTCTAGGAATATGTTGATATTCAATGTGATCAAAATACCGTTCCAAGAGGCGAATCCGCAAATATACCCTCAATAAAGTAGGACTTCGGATATAATATACATTACTAAGTTGTAGTACTACAAGCTGCAAATCAAGTCGCACAACCAAATGACAAATTCCAAGAGAGATAGAATCAACTAGTAATTCAACAACGACGCTATACTCTGCGATGTTGTTGGTTGCTCGGCCAAGACATATACCTCGTAAAGATATGAGTTCGTTTGTTGGGACATAGATTGCCCATGCAGCGGAAGCTAAGTTCCGATTACTATGGCTAGCTCTATCAGCGAAGCCAATATAAGGTAGCGAATATTCCGACATCTAGAAATCAAACACAACGTAACGTAAGGGAAGAATCAAGATAATGTCAAAATCACAACTAAAGTAACAAACGCACACAGTATGATACATAAAATACAAGTACTCATGCACAAATAACTCATGCATAGTACCTTTTCAAGTACAACCCATTCCTGGGTTCACTCAAAGGTACACCATCATAATCAACTAGCTCATACGCTCCTTTTTCCAAAACTTTGCTAACAATGTAGGGACCGCGCCACATAGGACATCTTTATCTTGTTCATATAGAAGAACAAGATCTCCTTCAGAGAATACGCGAGGTTTGACATGCTTGTCATATTGTGCCTTAACGCATTTCTTTTGGGCTTCTATTACTAAAGTGGCATCACGTCGGGTCTCGTCTAATTGCATCAAATACAACAGACGTTCCTCTTCAACAGAGGTATTGGGTAAGAGCTCTATGGCTAGCTTCAAAGAAGGTATTTCACATTCTATTGGTAGAATGGCTTTCATGCCATAAACTAATCGAAAAGGTGTAAATCCCGTAGCAGACTTAACAGATGTCCGATACGCCCACAATGTCAAAAACAACATCGTGTGCCAGCTAGTTTTATGTATTCCTATCATCCGTCGAATCATAGTTATGAGAAACTTATTGATGGCTTCGACCTGACCATTGGCCTGTGGATAATAGGGTGTTGAGCTATCATGACGAAGGCCCAACTTCTCTGTAAGTTCAGACATCATATATTTCCTAAAATGACTACCATGATCGGTAACGATAGCCTGAGGAACACCAAAACGAGTGATGACATGGTTGAAAAGAAATAATGCTGCAATCTTTCCAGTATTATCGAATGTCGGCATCGCCTCGGCCCACTTAGTAAAATAATCAATAGCTACAATAATATAACCATGCCCCCCAATCGAGTGAGGGTGACATGTCATGAAATCAATGCCCCATTTCACAAAAGGACCTACTGAGACTACAGGATGAAGGGGAGCAGGATGCAACCGAATCTTCTGATTATAGGTCTGGAAGTCATGACACTTCTGAACAATAGTAATGTAGTCATTGAACAAAGAAGGCCAAAAGTATCCTGCACATAAGATCTTCTGGGCAGTAGCATACCTAGACAGATGACCACCACATGCTACTGAATGGCAGTCATTCAAATCTTTCTCAGCTTCGTCAAAATTCAAACAACGCCGAAAGACGGAGTCAATGCCTCGATGGTAAAGAGTATCACCGAGGATAATGTATTGGCGTGCCTGATAACTTATACGACGTCATTCATTACTAGACAAAGCAGGATGAAAAGTTTGGGTTTGAAGATAGATAATGATATCTCCGTAC
Source organism: Picea engelmannii (assembly GCA_009831015.1). NCBI lineage: Eukaryota > Viridiplantae > Streptophyta > Pinopsida > Pinales > Pinaceae > Picea > Picea engelmannii. Next base: position 3,394 of record ML830040.1, on the reverse strand, counting down.
CAAATATCGTCAGTACTAATAAGAAAAAGTGATTCGTCAGGTAATGAATCGACCGCTACTTTTTCCGTGGCAGTGTGGGGAAAATCACAAATTAACTCAGCGAAAACTAAGGATTTCTTCGACGTGGCGCGATCGAATTCCAAGTCGAACTCCTGGAGAATGGAAATCCACTTGGAGTACTTTCCCCCCAGCAATTGATGTGTCAATATATGTTGCATGGGGTTACAATGTGAAAGCACTGTAGTTTTTCTGGAGAGAATATAGTGACGAAAACGTTGAACTGCTTGAACAACAACCAAAGCCAATTTCTCAACATGTTGGTACTTGATTTTTGTTGATGATAAACTTCTACTCAAGTAATAGATAACATGTTCATCGTGGTTATCGTCTTCTTGAACGAGGACCATGCCGATAGTATACTCGGAAGCCACTAGATAAAGAAAGTAATCTCGACTATAATCAGGAGGGAAAAGAAGAGGAGGTTTTGTGAGGGACAACTTTAAAGCTTCGAAAGCATTGTTGGCAACCTTATCCCATACAAACTCTGAACCTTTATTTAGAAGACGTGTAAAACCCCAAGTAATCTTAGCATAATTCGGGATGAAACGACGAAGAAAGTTTGCTTTCCCCTGCAAACTTTGTAACTGGCGTAGTGAAGAAGAAGGAGGGAGATTAAGAATCGCCTCAACCTTAATAGGATCTACTCGGATCCCCTGACGTGAAACAATGAAACCGAGGAGACGGTCAGAATCTACTCAAAAGACACACTTATGAGGTTTTAGACGAATGTGATAGAAACGACAACGAACAAAAATTTCTCGGAGATGATTGGGGTGATCGACTCGGCGTAAAGAATGGGCTGGAAAATTGTCCAAATAAGGTTGGACGATATGCTTTATATCGTGAAACACATAAGACATAGCACGCTGAAACGTAGCACCTGCATTCTTAAGACCGAAGGGGAGTTTCATATAGGTGAAAGTACCCCAAGGACAAATAAAATCCATTTTATGCTGGTCCTCAAGAGTGATGTTAATTTGATTATAGCCAGAGAATCCATCCATGAGAGAAAAAATTTCACTGTCGGCACAGTCATCGACAATCTGGTCGATGAAAGGGGTTGGAAAGTTGTCTTTCAGGCAGGCTTTGTTAATATCCCGATAATCAACACAAACATGTATACTACCACCTTTCTTATCAATCGGTACAGGGTTAGAAACCCATTCTGTCAGAGCCACGGGATAAATAAAACTGGCTTTGAGAAGTTTTTCAACTTCGAGTTTGATAGATGCCGCTTTATGTAGATGGACAGGACAGAGGCGTTGCCGGACTGGTTTAGCTCCTGGGTACGGTTTTATCTCATGCACGACAATAGCAGGGTCGATACCTGGCATTTCTTCGTAACTCCAGGCAAAGACATCACAGAAGTCCTTGAACAAAGCAGTATAGGTGACAATTTCCTCTGGAGAACACGAAGCTCCAATATGAACATTTTCAACTATCCCAGGTTTAACCGAAATATCAATGGGTATCATGGGAGAAATATTGCTGAGGTTCCCTTCTGCAAACACATCACGTGTAGATCTAGGAATGGTCGTTATGACAACAACGGTCGACGGAGTCGAAATCCGCTGATAATTCTCGAGAGTGTGTTGTTCCAGAAACAATATGGAATGATGATGCCCATTGTCCCATGGTGTATCAGCCATGATGGAAATGATCATCTCATCAGTGGGAAAGATAACATGAAAAGGATCAGGAGACAACTTCTTCGGAGAGGGTGTAGAAGGTGTTGCCGATTGAATCGCGTGATAAGCAGACTCAATCAGACTTAACGGCATAACGGCGCCGAAACGAGGATGATCTCCTGGATCAGGGACTATCCAAGGGTCAAAAGACACTGGAAGTTCATAAGGAATGATGGATATCATATTAATCGAAGCAACGGATGGGCATAGAATATCGGGTGGCGGTGGTATGGGAAAAGTACCCATTAACGAAGAATCTTTTAAGAGACCAAATCCAACATTCTCGTAACCCGGCGGGGTTTTATCTATAAACGACACATTTCCAGTGCGAGTATCGGAATTAAAGAAGGCAAGTTGATCAACCGTAACGATCTTTCCTTGATGGGGAAAATGGACTACACAGAATAGTGTTGACACAACCGCTCGCATGGAATCTACCCAGCTACGACCAAGAAGAATATTATAATCTAGGGGAGCATCAAAAACTTCCACTTCAACCTGGACTGTCTTACCTTCAAGAGTAACCGGCAACGATGGAAGAACACCGTAAGGCTTAAAACCCGAGCCATTAAAGGATTTCAAAGTATTTTGTGATTCAGTTAATGGAGGAGATCCAATGGCTTTCCAACAAGTAAAAGACATTACACACGTAGAGGCACCCTCATCAATAACAGTTCGGCAGATGTTCTTGTCCGAGACAATAACTTGTATCTTAAAAGAAAGTTGTGGGGGTAACCTTGGAACATGGTCTTCCAAGTCAAAGACTATCAAATTCGTATCTGCAGGATCAATTTCACCTATGGATTTCAACAGAGCCCTTCGTTGCGCAGGACAAGACTAAAGGACTTCAAGGGTAGACATCGCTGAAGGGGTTTGGGCCAGATCTTCGACAATGCTATAGTTCTGGGCTGCACGAGCATGAGGATTGAATGCGGACTTCTTAACGACACCTTTCGGAGGTCGTAAGACTGTATCAAGTCTCGGTCTTTCGAGATGAAGAGGACCGTTCGTAGGTGGAGAGGGTTGTACCAGATCGGGAGGTAAATCGTCAACCTTCTCCTTAGATGGAGAATAGTCTTTGGCTCTAGTGGCGATGGAAACGTCATTGTTCTTAGAATCACCGAAGCACATCAAAACATATGATGTCGTAGACGTAGAAGGTTGGTCATGAATGACCAAAGAAGCCTGTTGCTGAGACGGGAAGGGTTGAGATAAGACTGCTAGCGTAGAGGGTTTTGTCGTTCCCTGAAGAAACTTATTAACCTCAGCGCGTCTCGGACAATCCTTCGTGTAGTGATCGTCACCACAGATAAGGCAAGGGTAGCGTGGTTTACGCTTATCCCGATCTTCAACAGGAGGGGTTTTAGTTTGCTCATTTTGATTATTATTTTTACTCTCCTTATTCTTTCCTATGATCCATCTCCTCAATATATAGGAGAAGATAAATTAGTTACTTGGATAGGAAATGATCCCAAGATATTAGGAAAACCAGTACTTAGATAACCATTTGCTAGCCAACTCATTCTTCTCGAAGATTCCCTTCTAGAAGGCTCGAGAACTTTATCTTTTTCCTCTTTAATAATATGTTCGCACCCTAGAAGTTATGTACAGTGCGAACCCCTCGCACTCCAGATTAATGCAGCCTG
>ML830039.1:39411-56858 GCA_009831015.1 Picea engelmannii | reverse complement strand
AAAACAAAAAAAATCAACTCATGAGCGAACCACTCTTTAATATTGTACTTTCATTTTACCTTAGTGCATAAACTTTGATATCCATTACATTGTACTTTCATTTTACCTTAGTATATAAACTTTGATATCCATTACATACAAATAAAGTATATGATTTAAATGAAAATGAAATAGAGTACAATTGTATTGTGATTTAAATGAAAATGAAATAGAGTACAATTGTATTAGGGAAATAGGGAAATTTTATTTCTCTCCATTTATAATGAAAGGTAAGGAAAGAGCCCATTGAGTGTCAATTGGGTCTAGCTTGGGTGGGAAAGAGGGGAATTTTGTTTCTCTCCATTTATAAGGAAAGGTAAGGCAAGAGGCCATTGAGTGTCAATTGGGTCTAGCTTGGGTGGGAAATAGGGAAATTTTATTTCTCTCCATTTATAAGGAAAGGTAAGGTAAGAGGCCATAGAGTGTCAATTGGGTCTAGCTTGGGTGAGTGATTGAGAAGAGGAATGTTATCCTCTTCACTTGGATTCAAATGTTGCCTGTGACATGTTCTCATTTTGTGAGTCAATTGTTGATGGAGATGACAATGTACCAACAATCTTATTATTTTTTATGGGTTTGAGGGTGGGGCAAATTTTGAGTCAATTATTGATGGAGATGGCAAGCAAGGTACCAACAATCTTATTATTTTTTATGGGTTTGAGGGTGGGCTGAATTGTATTCAAGGAAAAAACAAAAAAACAAAAGACAAAAGAGGCCATTGAGTTATGTTATTTTTTCGTCCCAACTTATGGATGTAGATATATAGAGTGACCATTTCCTGGCTGCCAACATATATCGGGTTAGATAAAATTCTGGTTTTGGACAGGTCCTCTCTCTTATCGATCGACTTACATAAAGCTCTCAAGGCATGTAATATTAATTTTCTTTACCAAACTTTTTTGCAACACTCCTGTGGATTTATTACAAATCAATGGAGATATTGTGAGGAGTTGGGGCTTACTAGTTCCTTGGTCGCAGAGTGGACTGCATACTGCAAAAATCTTATGCTCTCGGGTATTCAACTACATCTTGTAGACAATCTTCTCATTTGGACTGGTGGATACCACTTGGGGGTCTTGTCAGTCAAAAATATTTACAATACTCTAGCTCAAGAGTACTAGACAGTCTCAACCACTGGTTGGCAAAGAACCTTCTGGAAATGGGAGATCCCTTTAAAATTAAAATTGTTTTTTTGGCTCATGTTGGAAAATAAAGTCCTCACCTGGGAAAATTTGAGAAGGAGAGGGTGGGAAGGTCCGAGCATCTGTTCTATGTGCCTTAGAGAGGAGGAAACAATCCTTCATATCATGGCCTGTTGCCCTTTCACTCTCGAGATCTGGAAATTTTTGGAAATTGAATTTAAGTTCAATACAAAATGGGGAGGTAATTCATTATTTTAGTGTTTTGACAACTGGTTGAAGCTAGAGAAGAACTTCGATAGCTTACCTGTTGTGACTTGTTAGACTATATGGTTGACTCAAAATAAGTTTTTATTTGAATCAATTATACCATCTATTCAGGGGGCTTTGGCTCAGATCCGTGGACTAAAGGTAGCCTCTGGTGCACCTTCAATTTTTATTCCCAAAAGGATTCATAAACCGCATGATTTAGTTTTTCTAAATGTTGGTTGGTTTGATGGTGCATCACAAAACAATGGCACGATGAGTGGAGCAGGTGGTATTATTAAGATTGAGGAGACTACTATATATAGGTGGACTTTCAACTGTGGTTTGGGTTCGAACACGAGGGATGAAATTCTTGGTGCTTGGGCCACCTTAATCTTAGCCACTAGACTTGATATTGCATAGCTTCAGGTATTTGGGGACTCAAAGATTGTGATTGATTGTATTAATAACAAGTGCAAGCTTTGTGTTACATCTCTTACAGGTTGGAAGCAGAAGATTAGGTCCCTTATACCTATTTTCAAGGATTTAAAGTTCAAACATATCTTTAGGGAAGATATTGAGGAAGCAGATTCTCTCTCGAAGAAAGATCTATTGGCCCCACTATCTATGCACCTTTTTCCCTGAGATGTCTGGTCCTGGAAGGGTTGTGGATAATTATTATATCTTGTTTTTGACTCTATTTTTTGTTTATACTTGGTGAATTTTAGGCTTTTAATGCTGAGACTATATGGTATGTCTCGAAAAGGCTGTATGTTTTTTAAGTATTGGACTCATTTTGACTTAACACTACTTGATGGTGGTGTCAGTATTTGTTTTGGTGAAGTTTTACTAGTTGACTATGTACTTACTCTTTGATACTTTGTATTTGAGAACAACATATATTAATATATATGGATAAATTTTCTATTGGAAAAAAACTTGTGGATGTAGATAATCAAACGAATTTAATTTTGAGGTGGTTGCTTTAATTTTGAGATGGTGAAGTTCATGAATCAAGCTAATACCAAGCTTATTAGATATCCACATTCTCACCATGGTTGGGGTCTACCTCCACCTTTTATGATTTTTTTGATTATCACAATTTATCTCCTCATGATTTAGTTTATAATGGACTTAGTAACTAAAACACATCTCAAATTACCTTCATTAAAATAATTTAATGAAGTCATATTATGTTTTATCTATTAAACCCCCCACCCCCACCCTCATATATTATATGAGGGTGGGGTTTAATAGATAAAACATAATATTATATTATGTTTTATCTATTAAACCCCCCATCTAAAATTTCCTTCAGTAAAAGAATTTAATGAAGTCACTTGAAAGAAGAGATAAATGGTAATGGGGAGAATTTAATGAAGTCACTTGAAAGAAGAGATAAATGGTAAAGTTCCCCATCAGACCACCTATATGTTCCTTGAAAGAGGACCACAGACCACCTATATGTTCCTTGAAAGAGACTAGACTTCACACACATAAATTTTTTCCAATAGAAAATTTGCTCAAAATTATATTAGATTATAATCTCATTTACATCAACAAGTCCCATTCAGTAATGGGCGCTCCCACAGTTCCATCAAAGAACTGCAAAATAGTCATAGCCCAGGTCCCTTAGCTTTTGGCCCTCATGACTCAGCAAGTGCTAACCAAAAGAAATAATAATTACAGACATCAGTCCTCAGCATAGTCCCAATACAAAAAAGACCAATCCACACAGGATGCTAAAGACAATGATTCCTTGAATCACAACTCAACCACACAAGAAATCCAAAAAATATAACTAGGAACTCCAAGGTTGTAACACCCATGTTTCCCCCATCTTGTAATTAATCATAAAATAGGATTACCATGCTAAGGTATGTGGACGATGTAAATGTATTATTGTTAAATTTCCCATAACTAACTGATGGAGGGTGAAGCTTTGAAGTACAAGCCATGATATATTTAGAGGAAAGAATCAATGAATGAAGGAAAGGATTGGTGGTTGAATAATCAACCACCCCCATGAATGGATACATGGGTTGTCAGCCCAAAGTACCACAAAGACCTGCAGACCTAAGCTTCCTTTTGATAGAAGGAACAAGATAGGTCAGAAACCTTCCAAAAGAAGGAAGGTAAGATACATACACACAAGCATCAAGAGAAGAGACACTAGACGAAGAGCACAATCTCATAAAGGAGATGTGCGAACCAAAAAGAAGTGCAAAGAACACAACCTAAAGGATCCGAACACGAGCTTGATGTTGAGGAAGCATCTGATAAACCTCGTAGGGTCGCTATGACAGAGAGAGTCTTTATGAGAGATGACATAAATTCCCTAGTGATATCATGGCTTGGCATGGGGGTGGCCATAGTGCTAAGAATGAATGCCTCTGAGCCTATGGTTGGGTGTAAATGTATACACCCACAGTCAGTTAGTTGGATGCAACCTATAATAGATAAGTATTCTCATACCTTGTGAAATTGAGCTGTAACTATGTAATAAAATTGGATATACTATGAATGACCTAGGGATGTGCATTTTTGCTTAATGGTTATATTGCATCTCTTTATTCTTGTTTAAATTGTGTATTTAAGCAAGTATGGAATTGTCTCATTGTACACGTAAATGCGCCTTGTGGTGGCTTAAGTTAAAATATGTGGACTGGGAGTTTTTTGACCTTGGGTATAGTTTTCACGGTTGCACGTCAACACACCCAGTCGCTCTGAGTCTTCGGGAGGACAGAGTCTGTTAAGCTCAGGAGAGGTAGTGCGTATATGCATAGAGTCTCTATAGGGTGGACAAAGAGTGAGAACTCCTTAGGTTCTAGACTTGATGAAGGAGCACAAGGGGTGTGCATAAGACCCTTCTAAGTGTTAAGTTTAGGAGAAAGAGTGAAAATCTCTTAAGCCTTTCAGAGCTAACAAAGCTCAGGAAGAATAGTGGGATTGAAGTATCAAAAGGGAAGGTTCCTTTGTTTGGAAGATGAATGGATAAGATCTATTCGGGAAGAGCCAAGGTCTATTGTGACCGTTGGATACGGGGAAGAGCACGAGAGTTAACCACTTGAGTCCTTCGGACTTCGCGAGTTCGGTGAATTGAATGAGTTTGTCGTAAGGGAGGGAAACTCCCTAGAGTCCCAAAGTTAACTCTAGGCCTTAGATATGAGGATGATCGGGAGCCATCCTAACCGTTAGATCTATGAGGTAGTCAGCCCAATGTCGACCTCTTTGGGATAATAGAGGCTTAGTAATGCCAAAACTCCTGAAAAATGAAGTAGTGAAGTAACGTGGACCATGGATCTAGAGATCCTTCAAAACCCCTCTCGACTGTTCAATCGAGGGAATATGGGTATCAGGTTGAGAGTACATGGGATCCACGTGTCGGGTGGCAGTAAGGCCACTCATGGAGCAATAGTGAGACCCTGAGGGAGGTTACAAACCGTCGATTTGGAGGTATACATATAATAACCAGGATCGCCAGATCTAGGATGTGGTCAGTCCGACGCTGACCGACTCCAGGAGAAACGAGGAGCTTGCATCGTGAAAGTCCCGAAGAGCCGAAGATCCGAAGAGCCGAAGATCCGAAGAGCTGAAGTAGATCTGAGCCATCCAAGCCAAAGAGACAGGTGTCATCAGATCCTACACTCCAGGAGAAAAGGGGATGTGTTGGACAAGAACTCCCAAAGCTCGGAGAGCCGGAGTTCATATGAGCCATCCGACAACTGAGGACAAGTGTCATCTGATCTTCCACTTCAGAAGATATCCACTTTAGAAGAAAGAGGGGTCATGAGAGTCAATAAACTCCCGAAGCCCGAAGAGTTGAAGTGACTTGTACCCATCGATTTGTGGGAGACACACGTCAACAGATCATTGAATCTGGGTGAAAGAACTCTGGGAGAAAGCGAGTGGGGATAGGTTAAAACTCCCGAAGCCTGAAGAGTCAAAGTAATTTATAGTCGTCAATCTGCGGAAGACACGCGTCAACAAATCACGTACTTCAAAAGCAAGGAGAAAGCAACTTGGAGTAGAGAGAGATGCCTGAAGTGGATCCCCCACTGTCGAATGAGAGGGATTCATGGCGCATGATCCTTAACTTCGGAAGAAAACACTCCGAGAGAAAAGGTGATGTGAGCATCTGAGACTCTCAAATGTCGAAGTCCCAAAGTGGACCCGAGCCGTTGATTTAGATGGACGTGTGGTGCCTGATCTGTAATTTTGGGTATGGAGTACTTTGGAGGAAAATAATTGGAGTGCTCGGAACTCCTGAACGTCGAAGTCTCGAAGAAGATCATAACCGTCGATCATGAGGGATACATGGCACTCAATCTGTAACTCTAGGTATGAACTACTTTGGAGGAAAAAGGTGCAAGAAGGTTTGAAACTCTCGAAGCACAGAGTTCTGGAGTAAATCAGAGCCATCGATACTCTAAGGATGCGTGGCGTCAGATGGTGCACTTCGGAAGATTAGTACTTCGAAGGTTTTGCGAGGAGGTGTTTCGAATTCCGTCGAGGCCCGAAGGCTCGATGATGCAGGAGCATCGTAAGCAACTAGCCAAGCAACCATAAAGGCAAAAGACAGCTGGAAAAGCACATCAAACATGTTGCATATTTTGAGATGTTTTTGAAAAATTAATGAGCAGATATTAATGTAGTAGTTAAAGGAAGTGTACTTGCATGTTGTAAATAGATCTTCGACGATTGCTCTCATCTGTAGTATGTAAAGGCATTTATACGTAATTAATGAAAGTAGGTAGATTTGAATTCATAGATTAGACAATTTAGAGAGTAGGAGGGAAAACGGATATAGACACCCTCACCCTTGTATCATTGTAACATTATCATCATTGAGAGCTATAGAGAAGAACCCATGTATAGGAGCACTTGAGTTAATATATGAAGCTTTGACTCAATTTTCATGGTGTTATGATGCTTACTATTTAAATTTGCTGATTGGTATAGTTACAATTGTTTTATTCTCTTTGTTTATGCATTTGTTTCAATGCTGTGTTGAATGTGTGATTTCATGTTAAGTATATGAAGTCTGATAGAGGAGAAGAATGAGTTTCAATTGTTTCTCTTCCTGAGAATTCTTGCAAGGAGTGCAGTGAATGTCCACAAGGTGTGCGTTGATGAAGGTCTAAGTTTTATCTCAGAAAGCTTAGGAAGGATACCATTGTTCTCATATCAGCGAAGTGTAGGTGAAGCATAGAGCCGTGCAAGGTGTGCGCATGCTAGTTCAAGCCTTGGATTTTATAGATCCAGAAGGAAGGTGGAAGGATTGCTGTTGCAAAGAGTGCACAGAGTCGAGGACTCAAATAACTAGAGGTTATTTGAAATATTGCCGCAAGGAGTGCGAGCATAATTCCTTTTGGGGACTTGAGTTTGCAAGTGAAAGCTCAGGAGGGTTAGTACCTTTGAAGAGTTCAAAGGAAGATGGGGAGCGAAATCATCGCGCAAAAGTTAAGTTCAGTGGAAGGACGCCAAGTCAGTTTGGCCAGAGATTCATTGAGGAGTGAATCAGATGGTCAAAATTCTCCGTGGAGAACTCACGAAGTCGCGAGGACCGTAGGACCCAAAGGAGTTGCAGGGTGGATAAGGGTTGGACAAACCCATTACATTGGTTTCAAGATTCAACGTCGACCGTTGATAGTGACCGTTGAGTTGTCAAGTTCATTTCAGTATTTCGGGGTTTGTAGGTTCAAGTGTAGGCCAAAACCTTTGGTCACTCACTTCCCCGAATCGCGAAGAGGATTATCAAGGGAGTAATCGAACGGTGGGAACACTTCCTGGAGAAGTACCGAAGACCCGAGAGCCATCAGATCTTGCAAAGGAGCGAGGGAGTTAAGGCGAGTGCCTTTTCAATCACCATAAGCTCAGGAGAGATAGGGGCCATTGGATTCAATTCAACGAGAGCCATCAGATCTCACGCAAATTCTCATTTCGAAAATTCGGGGATTGTGGCGACAAGTGATTTGGGATCGAGAGTTTCAAACTCTCGGTGCCCGAAAGCCCGAAGGAACGCAGGTCATTGGATCGAGTGAGGCTTATAGCCGTTGATCCCGTTGGAGGTGCCATTTCAGAGTTCGGGGTTTTGAAGTGGGAGAGGAACGGTTGTTGGAGGTTCATTCAAGTCCCGAAAGTCAGAAAGTTCAAGTGGACAGGTGGCAATAATCCACCTTAGAGACAAGGATAGTGGAAGAGACAGGTGGCGTGTACTCGTCGCCAGGCGAAGTCAATCTTCGTTGACTGTTTTGGGTGTCGGAGGTTGGAGAACTGGGAGACTTGTATCCGGATTCGCGAAGTCACGAAGTCCGAAACTTCAAATCGACAAAAATTCCTGATCATAACTGTTGGAGAGCCAACCTTCGTTGAACATTTTGGGGTTCAGCGTTTCGACATTCCTGAGGACAAGGAGTCGGGACCCTTTGCATTAGAAATCCCAAAGTTGTGAAATGCGACACACCTTTGGAGGAGGAAGTGGCCAAGGATTTCGACAATTCGGAATTTTGGGTTTCTGAGGGTTGAAGAGTCAGAAACTCAACAACAGGATTCGCGAAGTCGCGAAGCCCGAAATCCTGTTTTGGTAAAGGTCATAAACACAATTGTGGTCAAGTAGCAGAGTTAGCACCGAGTGTTTACTCACACATGCATAACTTATAAGGACCTATGGATACACCGTCGTGTGTGTGAGGTATTCTCTGTGGGGAAACCAAAGAGTCAATCAGACTCAGGAGAAGATTTAGAACGATCCTGTGCGGATCTTGGCCCGAGGGTCGGGGGTCTGCACCAAGTGTGGCATCATAGCCTGATTGTGTCTGTATATTTCAGGCAGAGGGAGCTAGAGGAAAAGGAATAGTCTGATACGCATCATTGTGGTATCAGAGCTCAAAACAAGTTCTTTGCTTTCTGTAGCAGAGAGAACAGGGGAACATTTTACAGCCATGCTGCCGAGAAGAAGAGACAGGCCAATGCCAATGCCTGATCCAGGAAGAGAAAGACAAATGCACAGTTATGTGCCAGGCTTGATGCCATGGAGACAACACAGAGGCACACAGTTGACGCTGGGGATATCAGCGAGGCTGAAAGTGAAAATGAAGCTGGAAACGAAGAAGTTGCAGTCGAAGATGCTGCAGATATATGCATATTCAGGGCTGTTGCAAGGATAGGTGCCAGAGCAAAAATGGAGATTCCCATGTATGAAGGAAACTTAGATGTTGAAGAGCTTCTATACTGGATTAGAGCTCTAGAAAAATACTTCGACTATGAGGATGTCGAGGAAGACAAGAAAGTCAAACATGCTGTTACTAGACTTAAAGGGCATGCAACACTATAGTGGGATGAATTGCAGGTAGATAGACGCTGCAAGGGCAAGAATAAAATCAAAAGCTGGGATAGAATGGTTCCAAAGATGAAATCCAAATTTATACCCAGGGATTATCAAATCACTCTGTTTCGGAGGATGCAGAATTTGAGACAGAAGTTGATGTCAGTGAAAGAATACACTGAAGAGTTCTATAAGATAAACATCAGAGCAGGTCATCCAGAAAGCGATGATGAAAAAGTTGCCAGATACATGAATGGTCTATGGTATGACATTCAAGATGAGATGAGCATGATGACCATTTTAAATGTGGAAGATGCTTATCAGATAGCTCTGAAAGCCGAAGAGAAGCTGAGCCGGAAGCAAGGTCAAAGAGGCGGAGGTAGAAGTCAAGCCAGAGGCAAAACAATTGCCCAAGACAGAACTCATAAATCTAAAGAAGAGGGGAAGAAACCTCAAACTCAACATGAGAGGGGAGGAAGCTCACAGAGAGGACAATATGCTGATAGAAATACTTTTCCTCGAGCTAGAGGAAGAGGAAGAGGCCGAGGAGGCGAAGTAAAATGCTTTGTTTGTGGAAAGATTGGACATAAATCCTATGAGTGTCCAGATAAGAAAAAAGATGGTGGTGAAACTCACATTGCCGAATCTCAAGGATGGAATGTTGAGGTAGAAGACACTGAGGGCAGAAGATCTTTGATGATGAGGAAAGTTCTCTTGAAGCCAAAGAAGGAGGCAGAGAACCCAACCCAAAGAAACAGTCTGTTTCAGACTGCTTGCAAAACCAAAGACAGGGTATGCAAGGTCATAGTGGACAACAATAGCACAAACAATCTTGTATCTACAGAGATGGTAGAAAAGCTAGAGCTAGAGAATGTTGTACATCCAAGCCCATATCGAGTTTCGTGGCTACAAAAAGGACATCAGGTAAATGTCACTAAACAATGTTAGTTGGATTTAAAATAGGAGGATATAAGGATGAAATATTATGTGATGTCATTCCCATGGATTTTTGTCATCTATTGTTGGGTAGACCGTGGCAATATGACAGAAACATAGTTCATGATGGGAGAAAGAATAGATACACCCTAGAGAAAAATGGTAGGACGCACATGTTACTGTTGATTAAAAACCAAGAGGTGAAAACAGAGATGAGCAACACTGTACTTCTCATGAGTGGGAAGGAACTTCCTGATGAGGTTAAGAAGAAGGAAGACACACAATTTATTGTGGTCAGTAAGTCCAAAATTGTTTTGACCAGTACGAGGATAGATGATTTACCAGAAGAAATCGAGGAGTTGCTGGGAGAGTTGGCTGATATAGTAGTGGACGAACTACCTTGTTCATTGCCACCTATCAGGAGTATAAGTCATCATATTGATCTTATACCTGGAGCCAATTTGCCAAACAAAGCAACATATCGGTTGATGCCACAGGAAAATGAAGAAGTTAAGAGGCAGGTCCAATACTTAATGGATAAAGGATTTATTCGAGAAAGCTTGAGTCCATGCGCTGCTCCAACAGTGCTCATCCCAAAGAAAGATGGAGGCTGGAGAATGTGTACCGACTCAAGGGCGATCAATAAGATTACCATCCGATACAAATTTCCATTACCAAGGATGGACAACTTGATGGATTGCTTGAGTGGAGCAAGGGTTTTTTCAAAGATTGATTTGAAAAATGGATATCATCAAATTCGAATGAGAGAAGGTGATGAATGGAAGACAACATTCAAGACGAATGAGGGGATGTATGAATGGCTTGTCATGCCATTTGGTTTAAAAAATGCGCCTAGTACTTTCATGACGTTGATGAATGAAGTCCTGAAGGATTTCATAGGAAAATTCGTCATTGTATATCTTGACGATATACTAATTTTCAGCAAAACAGAAGCAGAGAAATTGAAGCATTTAGCTGCAGTAATGAGAAGATTACAGCAAGAGAAATTGCTAATAAATATGAAGAAATCGTCATTTATGAGGACATAACTCATTTATTTGGGTTTTGTTATCTCTGCAAATGAGTTGAAGATGGGTCCAGAAAAGGTAGATGCAATTAAGAATTGGCCATCGCCGAAGAGTGTGTTTGAAGTTCGAAGCTTCCATGGTTTGGCAAGCTTCTATAGGAAATTCATCCGAAATTTCATTGGAATTGGCGCACCAATGATGGATACGATGAAGAAAAGACACAAGTCTTTTCATTGGACAAAAGAAGCAGAGAAGAATTTCAATCTACTGAAGAGGAGGATCACTGAGAAACCAATTCTGGTTTTGCCAGATTTTAGCAAGACATTCCAGGTCAGATGTGACGTGAGTGGATTTGCAATTGGAGCAGTCTTGAGCCAAGATGATAGGCCGATCACATACTTCAGTGAAAATTTGAATGAAGCGAAGATTAAGTACTCAACATATGACAAAGAATTCTATGCAGTCATACAAGAACTGAAAAAATGGAGACATTATTTGGTTCCTAAAGAGTTTGTTTTGTACAGTGATAATCATGCTTTACAGTTCATGACTCAATAGGAGAAGTTGAACCAAAAACATGCTAAATGGGTTGAATACATGCAAAATTTTACTTTTGTGATTAAGCATATTTCTGGAATTGCTAACAAAGTTGTTGATGCTTTTAGCAGGAAATGTTTGCTTATGCAGGAATTTAGAGTCAAGACTTTGGTTTTGATAACCTCAAAGAAATGTACAGGGATGACCCGGATTTTAAGGAGGCATATGAGGCATATGAGACTCCAGTTCTTAGGGACAGAAGCCAATGGACCGAGTATATGATCCAGGATGGGTTATTATTTCGGGGCAATCAACTATGTATTCCAAAATGCTCCATGGGGGAGAACCTGCTGAAGGAAAAACACAGTGGAGGATTGGTCGGTCACTTCGGTTATGATAAGACGTTCTCAAAGTTGAATGGCTCATATTTTTGGCCAGGAATGAGGATGGATGTTAAAAAATTTGTGGACAGATGTAGGATTTGTCATCCCACAAAAGGGAAAAGGAAGAACACAAGGTTATATCAACCATTACCCATACCAGAAAGGCCGTGGGATGTAGTGAGGATGGATTTTATATTGGGACTGCCAAGGACACAAAGAGGATGTGATTCAATATTTGTGGTAGTTGACAGATTTTCAAAAATGACACATTTCATACCATGCCAGAAAACCAGTGACGCAACTCACATTACGAACCTATTTTTCAAGGAGGTCGTCAGACTTCACGGCTTGCCAAGGAGTATCGTGTCTGATCGAGATACCAAGTTCGTAGGGAATTTCTGGAGGACCTTATGGAAGAAGTTGGGGACAAGTTTGTCTTTTAGCTTGGGAGATTTGTTGAGGAGCTTAGTGACTGAACACCACAGTCAATGGGATCACATTCTGCCACAGGCGGAATTTTCTTATAATGATTCACTTAATAGAAGCACAGGGCAGAGTCCATTCCAGATTGTATATGGAATGCAGCCAAGGGGAGTTTCTGAATTGAAAGGTTCAGAACAAAATGAATTTAGGAGTGCTAGTGCATAGGACTTTGCAGAAGGAATGAAAGAGCTTCACAACCAAGTCAAAGAGTGATTGTAGAATTCAAGTCAAGAATACAAGCAGAGAGCAGATCAACATAGGCGAGAACTTCAATTTGAAGTTGGTGATATGATTCTTGCACATTTGAGGAAGGAAAGGTTCTCGAGGGGAACATATAACAAACTGAAGATGAAAAAAATTGGACCGTGCAAGGTCATGAGGAAATTTGGGACAAATGCATATGAGATTGAATTACCCGATGGGATCAGAATCTCACTGATATTCAATGTTGCAGTTTTGTACCCTTATAAAGGTAAAGAAGCAGGGGAAAAAGATGAGAAAGAAGAAATTCAATGGACAAAACAAATGCTTGTAGTTGAAAAGCCACAGATGGAAAGCATAATTGCCTAAAGGATTAGCAAAAGGACCAGGAGAAAAGAGTATTTTGAATACTCGGTCAAATGGAAGGGACATCCAGTTGAAGATGCTAGTTGGGAAGAGGAAGCAGAAATTCATAAGCATGGACAGACCATGCAAGAGCTCATGAACAAGAGTTCCTGGAAATTTTCAAGCGAGGGAATATGATGCAGGAGCATCATAAGTAGCCAGCCAAGCAACCATAAAGGTGGAAGATAGCTGGAAAAGCGCAACACACATGTTGCACATTTTGAAATGTTTTTGAAAAATTAATGAGCAGATATTAATGTAGTAGTTAAAGGAAGCGTACTTGCATGTTGTAAATAGATCTTGAATAATTTCTCTCATTTGTAGTATGTAAAGGCATTTATACATAATTAATGAAAGTAGGTAGATTTGAATTCATAGATTAGACAGTTTAGAGAGTAGGAGGGAAAACAAATATAGACACCCTCAGCCTTGTATCATTGTAACATTATCATCATTGAGAGCTGTAGAGAAGAACCCATATACATGAGCACTTGAGTTAATATATGAAGCTTTGACTCAATTTTCATGGTGTTATGATGCTTACTGTTTACATTTGCTAATTGGTATAATTACAGTTGTTTTATGCTCTTTGTTTATGCATTTGTTTCAATATTGTGTTGAATGTGTGATTTCATGTTAAGTATATGAAGTTTGAGAGAGGAGAAGAATGAGTTTCAATTGTTTCTCTTCCTGAGAATTCTTGCAAGGAGTGCAGTGAATGACCGCAAGGTGTGCGTTGACGAAGGTCTGAGTTTTATCTCAGAAAGCTCAGGAAGGATACCGTTGTTCTCATATCAGCGAAGTGTAGGTGAAGCACAGAGCCGTGCAAGGTGTGCGCAGGCCAGTTGAAGCCTTGGATTTTATAGATCCAGAAGGAAGGTGGAAGGATTGCTGTTGCAAAGAGTGCACATAGTCGAGGACTCAAATAACCAGAGGTTATTTGAAAGATTGCCGCAAGGAGTGCGAGGATAATTCCTTTTGGGGACTTGAGTTTGCAAGTGAAATCTTAGGAGGGTTAGTACCTTTGAAGAGTTCAAAGGAAGACGGGGAGCGAAATCATCGCGCAAAAATTAAGTTCAGTGGAAGGACGCCAAGTCAGTTTGGCCAGAGATTCATTGAGGAGTGAATCGAACGGTTGAAATTCTTAGTGGAGAACTCGCAAAATCACAAGGACCGTAGGACCCAAAGGAGTTGCAGGGTGGATAAGGGTTGGACGAACCCATTACATTGGTTTCAAGATTCAACATCGACCATTGATAGTTGCCGTCGAGCCATCAAGATCATTTTGGTATTTCGGGGTTTGTAGGTTCAAGTGCAGGCCAAAACCTTTGGTCACTCACTTCCCCGAATCGCGAAGAGGATTATCAAGGGAGTAATTGAATGACAGGAACACTTCCCGGAGAAGTGTTGAAGACCCGAGAGCCATCGGATCTTGCAAAGGAGCGAGGGAGTTAAGGCGAGTGCCTTTTCAATCACCATAAGCTCAGGAGAGATAGGGGTCGTTGGATTCAATTCAACGAGAGCCGTCAGATCTCACGCAAATTCTCATTTTGGGAATTTGAGGATTGTGGCGACAAGTGCTTTGGGATCGAGAGTTTCAAACTCCCGGTGCCCGAAAGCCCAAAGGAATGCAGGCCGTTGGATCGAGTGAGGCTTATAGCCGTTGATCCCGGTTGAGGTGCCATTTCGAAGTTCGAGGTTTTGAAGTGGGAGAGGAATGGTTTTTGGAGGTTCGTTCAAGTCTCAAAAGTCGAAAAGCTCGAGTGGACAGGTGGAAATAATCCACCTCAGAGTCAGGGATAGTGGAAGAGACAGGTGGCGTGTACTCGTCGCCAGGCGGAGTCAATCTTCGTTGACTGTTTCGAGTGTCGGAGGTTGGAGAACTGTGAGACTTGTATCCGGATTCGCGAAGTCGCGAAGTCCGAAACTCCGAATCGACAAAAAGTCCTGATCATAACTGTTGGAGAGCCAGACTTTGTTGAACATTTCGGGGTTCGACATTTTGACATTCTTGAGGATAAGGAGTCGGGACCCTTTGCATTAGAAATCCCGAAGTCGCGAAACGTGACACACCTTTGGAGGAGGAAGTGGCCAAGGATTTCGACAATTTGACATTTCGGGTTTCGGAGGGTTGAAGAGTCAGAAACTCAACAACAAGATTCGCGGAGTCACGAAACATGAAGTCTCGTTTCGGCAAAGGTTGTAAACACAATTGTGGTCAAGTGGCAGAGTTAGCGCCAGGTGTTTGCTTACGTAGGCATAACTTATAAGGACTTGTGGATACATTGTCGTGTGTGTGAGGTATTCTCTATTAGGAAACCAAAGAGTCAATCAGACTCAGGAGAAGATTTAGAACGATCCTGCATGGATCTTAGCTCGAGGGTCGGGGGTCTGCACCACCCGAAGTCATAAAGGTTCGTTGATATTGAGGGAGAGTAGGGACCGTTGATCTCTTCACGCTAGTTCATAACTTTGCCACTTCGAAGTTCATAGGAATTGGTGTGTGATGAATCAAAAACTCTTGAAGACTGAAGTTTTGAAGCGCCAGAATAGGCACATGTGGCCTTGGAATTCGTTCATGTCCCGTGGTCATATGCGATGGTCGTTGAAGAAAAAGGGGCTAGGCTCCTGATTTCCAAATTAGAGACCATGGGTGGAGGTTTTGATTATTTAAGGAGAACGGAAATTTTATGCCCTATCGTGGGTGTGTTACAAATTGGTATTAGAGCATGGTTACAACACTTGGCCTGCTTGGGCTCATGCATGAGTCACACAAAGAGGAAAAGTGAGATGGGTAAAACCTCGTGGACGCTGAGGCAAGAAGGTTTTCTTGCTAGATGTTGTAGCATAAAAAGGAAAGTGACCTTGTTGGGTTATTTCCATAAGAGAAGGCAACATCAATATGAGATATGACATTGATATTAGTCTTGTAAGTGACTGAAATCTCAAACTAAAGGACACTAATGATGAAATTAAATTATCAGGTGAATGCATGAGGTAAAAATGTGCAAGAGGTGCACCTACTTATACATGAATGTGTATACATGATCATAAGGATGATTGGAAGATCCTTGGGAAAAGGATATAGAAGCCTGATATGTCCATGTGTGTGAATGACATGGAAAAGGTGCTAGCAATAAGCTAGCATGATGCATACTTAGCTGTGTTTAATTATGTTTGAGTGCATGGGTTTAATGCATTGTGGAGATTCCTAATATGAAGCATGATATTAATACAAGTTAGGTATGAATGATATTAAACATACAAGTGATGCATATGTATGATGTAAGAGTATAGTTATAGGCATAATATGGTTGCCCTGATGAGTGAAATATAAAACAAGAATTGCTCTTTTCCATATTAAATGAATACCATGGATGCATGGCTGACTCCATTCTGAAGAGTCATGAAAGTTCTGTTCCAAATAATATCTTGAGGGGAATGTATTCCATTTCCTCATAAATACTAATATAATTAGATAAAAGGGTAAATGAGCAAAGATGCTCTCTTGTCATGATAAGAGGCAAATGATTATTCCTTTGAGGATCACATGAGAAGGATTGTGAACAATCCTGAGTTGACTGATCTTAAAAGTAAAGATGTATGTGGGATGTGAAACATACCTATGACAGCTACATGCAGGCTTAGGATTATGAATCTGGTTAAGTACATCATGGATGAAAGTTAACAAAACCAGAATATGTATGGATACATAATTTGGGTACATGACAAAAATGCATGTTTATATTCCTTATGGAATATTTAGTAAACAACTAAAGCTAACTCAAGGCCGAGTCCATCAAAGATAGTGATGAATGTGCAATAAGGAAGTTGCATGCTGGGGGAGTTCCCTGTGGAAGAAATATGTGAAAACTCTGTTAGGAGGTCAGAGTCACAACCTTAATAACTATTGAGAAATTGAGGAGTGAGCTACAAGCTTATATATATATATATATATATATATATATATATATCCTGGTTTACATTTTGAAAGCATAATGTAATGAATAAGAAGACTAATGAATGAATAAAGGAGTATCTTTGATTGAATAGGCTTGGTTGGAGCCATATTAAGAAAAGGCAGTGAGGCCTTTAGAGATAACTCAACTGTGCTGAAAAGTCCCAGGCGGTGTAGAAAGAATTGGAAGAAGGGGAGAGCCCCTAACTTCTTTCTTGCTATGGGTTATGTTTCCTTTGGAATGAAAAAGCTAATGTACTAATAAAAGTAAATGTTTTGACACCATAGTGATGATGATTGTATTACTGCAGAAACAATTGAGAACTGTCTGTATTGCATTCATGGAGACCCTTGAGGATAATGTGATGAAATGCATAAAGATATGCTAGGACATTTTGAAGAAGTTTTATGGATTTGAATGTTATGATACATGCATTTTAATTGATATTAGAACTAATGATGCATGTTGTGTATAGAAAGGAATTGGAACTGTTGAGGAAGACAATTACCAATAATGGGCAACCTCAAGCAGAGGATGACCATGGGAAGGTTGCGGTCGAAAGATTGTTGACAGGACTATGAAAATCCCGCTAAAGCACTGTTGATGAGGTAAAAAATCAGAAAGTGTTGGTTGTGGAGCCTGATTATCTTCCTGATGCAGAGGTCCTTTCTTTCAGCCGTGTTTATACCCCATGAAGTATTTACACCCCAGAAGTATGTACACTCTTCCACGCGGGGGAGTGCAGAGGGGGGGTACCCCCTCTG
>ML830039.1:20811-35122 GCA_009831015.1 Picea engelmannii | reverse complement strand
TGACAATTTCTCTGGTGGACGTAGCCCACACTGGGTGAACCACGTAAATCTGTGTCTCTCTTGTATTGTGTGTCTTCTGTGTTTTTGTTTCTGCATTTGTTTTATTTTATTGCTCCGCGGTCCTGTTTTTCTAACAGAAAGAGGGTGCTAGAGGCCAAGAACAGGTATAAAAATGTTCATGCTTATGTGGCTCAAGGTATGAAAAGATTTGGATGAGAATTCCTTTTAAAATATTTTATTGTCTCATGTTATGCACAAAATTTTGAAAGGACAGTTGTATGCCATGGATACCCAAGTAGGGTATGATTCGGGAAGGAGAACCCAAATGTTGGAGGTGTGAACCTCTAGCAGTGAATATTAATTGTATGATGCAACAACATCTGAACCAAATGATCTATGTTGACTCAAAAGGTCAAAAACCTTTACTAGGAGATCGTAGAAATCCCTTCGATCAACTACGGATCAAGATCGTGAGGATCGCGAAAGAAAACCTTGATCGAATCAGGTTAATCAAGAGCCTGAAAGAGGAAGTGAACATGATCCATTCATCAGAAGGAAACCGTTCTCATTTGTGAGATCAATTTCAGGATCAACTGGAGTTAACGGATCAAACATTAGTCGTTCGATAAGATCAACGATCCATATTAATTGTGGAGATTGAATGGGCACACGGGTTAATGACGGATCCTGTGACCGTAATTTAAATTCAATGTAACTTTGTTTTGAGTTTGGGGTCCGATCGTATATCAGACAGCTCGTATTGATTGCAGAGCGCGAAGGCGGAATTAACATGCACGCTAGTTCACGACCCGCAATCAATCAACACTATTGATCTTGTCGGGGTGAATGATCAACGACCACAATTAAAAGAGTTAGGCAAGAACTTTTCAGATTATGAAGATTGAACTCTCCGATAAAGAGAGGGCACATTGGTGATTCTGCAATCACTGTGAACTGTTGATCTGTGAACAATCAGTGGGAGGACCTGCAAAGAATCCACATGTTAATACCACGTAAACTCATATCGTGATTGGGTTATGTGGTTGAATTTGGAAAATTGAGGCTCTGCTCTCAGTCTATATTCTCGGTCAAATACTCCTATGCCAGGATTGTTGTATTTGGAATCGTGTGGTTTAGAATCGATCTAGGGATAAGATCGATGACCCGTATTCATTGCAGGGAAGGCCTACACACTCGGATTAATGTTAGGACATGTACCCACAAATTAAACTCAATATAGTTTTGTTTTGAGTTTGGGGTCTGATCGAAGATCGGACGACTCGTATTCATTGCGGGGATCAGAAGGAGAAGTAAAACACAAGCTGGTTGAGGTTCCACAATCCCTTGCAATCATTAGATCTGGGGGAAGACGGATCTGCATCGTCGATTTGTAGGCAAGGGGTGTAGCCAGGATCATAATGCTTGGACACAGGAGATGAAAGGATAGCTCCGAAATGAATAGAGCTGAGGTCATAACTCTCGATCGCATGGAGAGAAAACAGAGTCCATCCAGGCCAATCAATGAAGGTAGAGTTTGGCAATCTGCGTTAGAATGTGGTTGCAGGGACTTGTTCTATGGGAATGAAGGTGCTCCTAGTTAGCACATTGCATGGAATTTCTTCGAGGAAATGCATGTTGGCATAAAGGACAGACAATGGATTTCCCATTGAGGAAGGAGGACCTTCCAATATTTCTACTTCCATTGTATAGGTGTTATAGAAAAGCAAAATTTGGGTGGCCATGAGTGTTGGCACCCTGTTACTAATGAAGGAAGAAGGCTTGGGTGCATTCAAGATAAAACTTGTAGTTTCATATGTACTGATTTGGGATCATGATCATCATGTATCCGGAAGCATAGTCGTGTTGCAACAATGAATGAGAATGAATAATCTATATGGTGAAAATCTTGGCTAAGCTCCAACGTAGCATGGCAAAGTACTTGTCGTAAAGTATGGAAAACTTAAAATCAATAGAAGGGTGCATTGGGAATGAATGTGGCCACGAATGTTGGCACATTCATTAAAGTCAATTGATATATGAATTACATTTTGAAAAATTTGGTAGGATGAAATGATACATAGGTAAGGGATAATGTATCCTTTTGCTTGGTATCCTTGAATAGATGAAAATGACTTGGACTGTTAGTATGTCTGATTTTGAAAAGATAATGTGCATGAAAACTAATAATTTGTTTGGTTGAGGAATGTTGAAATTGCAGGAGGAAATGGGTCTTGGATATGGCAGTATTGTAAGCCCATAAGGAAGACCAATTGCCTATTGAGCCAAACTGCAAGGAATGGTATTTCCCTTTTTGAGAAAGTGAATTTGATTGTTAGTATGCACAATTATGAAATTGTTTGTGATGACGTTATAAAGGTGCAATAAAAATGTATGTGCATGGAAAACTAACAATTTGTTTGGCTGATTGAAGTTGAAAGTGCAGGAAGCAAAGGGGTCTTGGATATGGCAACGTTGTAATCCCATAAGGAAGACCAATTTCCTGCTGAGCCAAACCTCTATGGGAAAGTCCCATAATTATGAATCTGGTTCCTGTGCGGAACATATATGAAAACAAAGTGTGGAATTTGAAAATCCGTGGGTGACAAATTTACAAGAAAATTTTTAATTTAAAATTTATGATGATGTCTCATGAAATTTCTGTATACTTGTGATATAGGTGACAGGAAAATACCTGCAAAGAGTGAAAATATGAGAGATTGAGCTCTCAGGTTCGAGGAAGAACTATGAAAAAGAGTATGTTCTGATCGCAGGAAATAGAGACTGATTCAGGAGAAGGAGAGTAACCTTCGTCCCTATCTATTTTTGTGCCGGGAGAACGAGAGTAACCTTCGTCCCTAACTTTCGTTGAGTCGGAAGACTGTCAAGCTGAAAGCGTGAAAAATGGCTACTGCTGAGCCATGGGAACCCCGTGGTAAGCCATGATCGTCTAGAATATGTTGTGTTGAGGTAACACAAGCTGGAGGGATGCCTCGACAGAGCAAGTTTGAGGGATGCCTCAACTGTAAGGCTCGATAAAGTCTTGAGAATTCTTCCTGTGTGAGAAAACCTTGGCAAGGCAAGATGGATCACCCGAGGGACTGTACATCAGAGAAGGGGATGCCTGAGCCTGGAGGGTGAGTGACCATAAGGAAGATGAGACCTTGATATTTCTTGTAAAATATTGATTGGGATCATGCACATGATGGGTAGTTCTTCCCGTGCGAGAAAACCTTGGCAAGGCAAGATGGATCACCCGAGGGAATGTATAGCAGAGAAGGGGATGCCTGAGCCTGGGCCTGGAGGGTGAGTGACCGGAAGGAAGAGGAGACCTTGATAGTTCTTCTAAACTATTAATTGTGATCATGCACACAATGGGTATGTCAAGGAAAAACAGTGAGCCTGGATAACAAAAACCATGTGGATATAAATCCACAAATTGCGCAGATGATTATTGTGCTAAGATTAGGAAATTTTCCTAGAAATGTTTATACAATGTTTTCAGATGAGATTGTGATTAATATGCTTGTTGTCCCAAAATTATTGAAGGCATGTGATGGAGGCCAAATGTCTGGAAAGGACTTGACTAAGAAAGAGGATTAAGATTTCTGAAACAGCTGAATAAGAAAGGCATGACACGTGTTTATGAGAAAGAACACCGAGGACGATGTTCCTTTTTAAGGGGGAGGGAATTGTAACACCCATGTTTCCCCCAGCTTGTAATTAATCATAAAATAGGATTACCATGCTAAGGCATGTGGACGATGTAAATGTATTATTGTTAAATTACCCATAACTCACTGATGGAGGGTGAAGCCTTGAAGTACGAGCCATGATATCTCTAAAGGAAAGAATTAGTTAATGAAGGAAAGGACTGGTGGTTAAATAATCAACCACCCCCATGAATGGATACATGGGTTTTCATCTCGAAGTACCATAGAGACTTGAAGACTCGAGCTTCCTTCTAACAAAAGCAACAGGATAGGTCAGAAGCCTTCCAAAAGAAGGAAGGTAAGATACATACACACAAACAACAAGAGAAGAGACACCAGACAAAGAGCACAAGCTCGTAATGGAGATGCGCGAACCAAAAGGAAGTGCATAGAACACAACCTGAAGGACCCGAACGTGAGATTGATGCTAAGGAAGCATCTGATAAACCTTGTAGGGTTGCTGTGACAGAGAGAGCCTCTCTGAGAGATGGCGTAAATTCCCTAGTGATATCATGGCTTGGCACGGGGGTGGCCAGAGTGCTAAGAATGAATTTCTCTGAGCCTATGGTTAGGTGGAAAGGCACACACCCATAGTGAGTTAGTTGGATGAAACCTATAATAGATACGTATTCTCATACCCTGTGAAATTGAGCTATAACTATGCAATAAAATTGGATATACTGTGAATGACCCATGGATGTGCATGTTTGCTTGATGGTTATACTGTATCTCTTTATTCTTGTTTAAATTGTGTATTTAAGCAAGTATGCAATTATCTGATTGTACACATAAATTCCCAAGCCTTGTGGTGGCTTAAGTTGAAATCTGTGGATTGTGAGTTCGTCGATGTTGGGTACAGTTTTCACAGGTGCACGTCGACACAACCAGTCACCCTGACTCTCTGGGAGGATGGAGTATTTTAAGTTCAAGAGAGGTAGTGTAGATATGCACAGAGTCTCTATATGGTGGATAGAGACTGAGAACTCCTTAAGTTCTAGACTTGATGAAGGCGCACAAGGGGTGTGCAGAAGACACTTCTAAGTGTTAAGTTCAGGAGAAAGAGCGCAAAGCTCTTAAGCCTTTTAGAGCTAACAAAGCTTAGGAAGAATAAGGAGATTCAAGTATCGAAAGGGAAGGTTCCTTTATTTGGAAGATGAACATACGAGATCTGTTTGGGAAGAGCCAAGGTCTTTTGTGACCATTGGATGCGGGGAAGAGTGCGAGAGTTAACCCCTTGAGTCCTTCAGACTTTGCACGTTCGACGAATTAAGCGAGTTCGTCGTAAGGGAGGTAAAATCCCTGAAGTCCCAAAGTTAACTCTCGGCCTTAGATTTGAGGATGCCCGAGATCCATCCTGACTGTCATATCTATGAGGTAGTCAACCTAACATCGACCGCTTTAAGAGAATAGAGGCTTAGTAATGCCAAAACTCTCGAAGAATGAAGTAGCGAAGTAACGTGGAACGTGGATATAGAGATCATTCGGGACCCTCTCGACTGTTCGATCGAGGGAATGCAGGTATCATGTCGAGAATACGTGGGATCCACGTGTAGGGTGGCGGTAATGCCACACATGGTGCAACAGTGAAAACCTGAGTGAGGTTACGAACCGTCGATCTGGAGGTCTACATGGAATAACTAGGACTGTCAGATCTAGGCCATGGTCAGCCCGAAACTGACAGACTCTGGGAGAGAAGAGGAGCGAAGAGGAGCTTGCATTGTGAAACTCCCGAAGAGCTGAAGTAGATTTGAGCCGTCCAAGCCAAAGAGCCGTCCAAGCCAAAGAGACAGGTGTCGTCAGATCCTGCACTCTGGAGGAAGTCACTTCGGGAGAAAAGGGGATGGTTTGGACAAGAAATCCTGAAGGTCGGAGAGCTGGAGTTCATCTAAGCCGTCCGACAGCCAAGGACATGTGTCAACCGATCTTCCACTTCAGAAGATATCCACTTCTGAGGAAAGCAGGGTAACATGAGTCAATGAACTCCCGAAGCTTGAAGAGTCGAAGTGACTTGTACCCATCGATCTGTGGGAGACATGCGTCAACAGATCGTTGACTCTGGGTGAAAGCACTCTAGGAGAAAGAGAGTGGGGAGAGGTTGAAACTCCAGAAGAGCCAAAGTAATTTATAGTCGTCGATCTACGGAAGACACGTGTCAACATATCGCGTACTTCAGAAGCAAGGAGAAAGCAACGCAGAGTAGAGAGAGACGCTTGAAGTGGATCCCCCACCATCGAATGAGAGGGACGTGTGGCACACGATCCTTAACTTTAGAAGAAAACACTCTGGGAGAAAAGGTGGTGTGAGCATATGGGACTCTCGAACGCCGAAGTCTTGAAGTGGATCCGAGTCGTTGATTTATATGGACGCGTGACTCCTGATCTGGAATTTCGGGTATGGAGTACTTCAAAGGAAAAGAGTTGGAGTGCTCAGAACTCCTAAACATCAAAGTCCCGAAGAAGATCATAACCGTCGATCAAGAGGGATGCGTGGCGCTCGATCTGTAACTTCGGGTATGAATAACTTTGGAGGAAAAAGGTGCAGGAATGTTTGAAACTCCCGAAGCATGTAGTTCTGGAGTAAATCAGAGCCATCGATACTCTAAGGATGCGTGGTGTCAGATGGTGCACTTCGGAAGATTAGTACTCCGAAGGTTTTGTGAGGAGGTTATTCAAATTTCGCCGAAGCTTGGAGGCCTGAAGTCCTTGAGGGTTGTTGATCTTGGGGGAGAGTAGGGACCGTTGATCCCTACATGCCAGTTCAAAACTTTGCCACTCTAGAGTTTGGAGGAATTGGCATGTGATGAATAAAAAAATCTCAAAGCCCGAAGTTCTGAAGTGCCAGAATATGTGCATGTGGCCTTGGCATTCGGTCATATCCCATGGCCATATGCGATGGTCGTCGAAGAAAAAGGGGCTAGGCCCCTGATTTTCAAATTAGAGACCATGGGTGGAGGTTTTGATTATTTAAGGAGAACATAAATTTTATGCCCCTTCGTGGGTGTGTTACAAAGGTGAGAATATCTTTATATGGAAAAGTGGACCAACCTTCCCATTTTCCCATAAATAGTAGGTTAATCTACCTATAGGACCAAGCAGGGCTTGTTTGGAGAGGCGATCCACTTCTTTATTAAACTCCATGTAGATATGTTTGTAGTTGATCTCTTGGAAGTTTGCAGACAATAACTTGGTTCTGCACTTCCATCCTTCAATGTTGATGGCATTTAAATTTCTTTTTTGGTTGAGCCAATCTATTATTACCTTCGAATCCCCCAATACTTGAATCCTTTGAATATTCCATAATTTTCCGCAATACTTGAATCTTTTGAATATTCCATAATTTTTCAAGGGTTAGAGTAACCGAAGCCCACAATAACTCTGCTTCAGAGTTTGTAACATTTACTCCATTGATGTGCCATCTATAAACTTGCAAATCAGGGAACTTTATGACTCCCCCAACACCACAGATCGATCCACCTTGGATGGAAGCCCCATCAAAAAAGGAAACCGTATGATCTAAACTCTGGAAAATCGAACTCCATCTAATAGAACTCATACTCTATGGAGAGGAGCAGGGACTTTGCAATATTAGAGTTTTATAAATCACAGCCCAAATCGAGGGCGATTTGTCCTCAAAAGTAACTTGATTCCTCTCGAGCCATACATTCCAACATAAGTGAACAACCAAATTATTGGGAACTGTTTTGTCCTTTGTCCATGAATTGAAACAGACACTTAGGGAGGTGCCTGTCCAATGGAAATTTTGTTTAAGCAAGATAGAAGTTTTGTCCCAAACTTACTGTGTGAAGGAGCAATGCACAAACAGATGGTCAATCTCTTCAACATGAATTTTAAAAAGTGGACAAATACTGGGACCCTGGCAACCTTTTTTTTTTCAATACTTTCTAAGTTAAAATCTTATTTTTGGCTGCCATCCAAACAAAAAGTTTCAAATTCAGCTAAACGTTCCATTTCCATAGTTTGAATTTCCATCCACTCAAATGTGGAAAATCTTGGGTAGATATAAGAGCTGCATAAATGTTTTTTACCGTCATCTTCCCAATTGAATCCCCTCCCGTCCAAATCAGGGAGTCTTCGGCATCATGGAGTGAAACCCCAACTTCATTTAAATTATCGCAATAACACTCCCATTTAGCCGCTAAGTTGCTCATTAGCCCCAAATCCTGACTGCTAAACCATGACTCCGTTAAGGTAATCAGATCTTGAGATACTGAGGCTAGAGCCAGTACATTGATTCTTTTATGATTTAGATGTGCTATTGACTTTTCTGATAGGACTGATTTTTGACCTAGCCCAAGGATCTGATCTCTGCCTATATTAATGAAGTGTCCCGAGCCTAGGGACCAACTAATCCAATGAATAATAAGATGAACAGGTTGTACTAGGCTATTCCACATCCTTGATGCAACACTTACCTTTTGATTTTCCAACCTATACCCATTAATAACTATAGAATTTTGTAAATACTTATCCCTTAGAACCTTGTGCCAAATCCCTTGCTGCGTCAGGACCCTCCATAGTGTATTTACATTCAGTGCCATATTGAACAGTAACAGGTTTCTAAGGCCCCAACCACCATTCTTTTTTGGACTAGAGAGTAAGTCCCATCTGTAAAGGTGGAATTGTTGAGTAACTTTGCTTCCATTCCACAAAAATTTAAACATCAGTTTTCTGATTTTCTTTAGAACTGTATGGGGTATAGATTCCATCGAAATCCAATAAACTGGCTGACCCTCCAACACAATTTTCACCAAGATGTATCTACCACCCATAGTAAGCCACCTGTTGCACCATAAACCTATTCTCTTTGTGATTTTTTCTATCAACCAGTCCCAATCTTCTGCCTTGTATGCACCGGTCTTTAAAAAGTATCGCAAGTATTTGAATCCTGACGAGAGATAAATAAAGGAGTATGGAAGAAGACTCTCGAAGGGAGCAAGTTCGCTTCCCAAAATGCCTGCATAATGAATTGTAGTTTTTGATTGATTTATTGTTAACCCCAAAGCTTTACAAAACAAACATATAATTTTGTATATTTACCACCATTCTTTTAAAGTCTCCCTCATCATTATAATAACATCATAAACGAACATCTTATACATACGAGAAAATTTTACACCTGTAATATTACCTTCACCGAGGGCGTTTTTCATTAATAGGTTGAGTCCCTCCATGACCAATATGAAAAGTAGGGGCGAGAGTGGGCACCCTTGATGCATCCCCTTGCCATTTCTAAAAAAGTATGTGGCTTCACCATTAACTAAAACTGCAAATGTAGAAGATGTCACACATGCCATGATCCAATTGGTCATCTGGATCCCAAACCCAGTTGTAATAAGGATAATTCTTAAGAATTCCCAATCAACACAATCATAAGATTTCCTTAGGTCCAGTTTTAAAACCATGGCTTTTGATTTTTTCTTTTTAATACTGTGTAGACTTTCATGGACAGTTCCAATAGCATCCTGGATCCTCCTCCCTTGTAGAAAACCCAATTGTTCAGCGTAGAGAGCATTTGAAAGGATCGGTTTGATATGATTAGAGATGATTTTTGAAATTACTTTTTAACACAAATTGCATAATGATATCGGGCGAAATTCATCGAAGGTTTTGGTTTGTTAGCCTTTGGTATTAATGTTAGAAAAGTCGGGTTTAGGCTTCCCACCATAGATCCCAACCTTCTCGTTTCTTCCACCATATCGAGAATATCTTGAACAACTATATAAAAAAAGTAGGTGAAGAACTCCGAAGTCCAGCCATCTGGCCCTGGGCTCTTTGCTTTTTTGAAATTGAAAAGGACCTGTTTTAATTCTTCCATTGAAACTAGTTGGAAGAGGGTAGATGTTTCTTCATCCTTAAGCATCTGGGGATAAAACCCCGCGATCTTGACTTGCTCAACAATGTTCATAGAATCTTGTGCCTTATAAAAATCTTTGAAATGTTTTATCGCTGCCTCTTTAATGGCTCCTTGCTCTGTAATTAAATTTCCTCTATCATCATTTATCTCCCAGACATGTTTTCTGGCTCTATTAAAATTAGCAAAATTATGAATTTTTTTTTTATTGTTGTCACCACTAGACAACCAAATTGCTCTGCTGCAAAGTCTCCACTTTTCTTTGGTTTCTCTGAGTATATTGTTTATTTCCAATTCCTTTTGCCGTAGAAGCTTACCTTCTTCAATGTTGGAGGAATCACCCATCAGATGCAGGATCAACGCCTTTATACCAACTTCTATCTCCTTAAGTTTTTCATTGTTCCTTTCTAGCTTATCTTTATACCACTATTTTGCATGGTTTTTTAAAACTTTTAATTTCCAAACCAGTCTCTTCTGACTGCCTCTTTTGGATAGGAACATTGGATCTTTCCAAAATTTCCGAACTAGTTCAACAAATTCTTGATCGTTTAACTAGTGTGCATTCAACTTGAAAGGATATGCCTTGTAAACAGGTAGGATTTCCAATTGAAGGAGGATCGACGCGTGATATGAAATTATAGGGATACTCTACCCAAGATCTATAAATGCCAACTGATAATAATAGATCTTCAGAAAATAGACACCAATCCAGTCTTCTAGCCATTGCTTCAATTCCCGAATGACCATTCCGCCATGTCAAGACCAATTTTGTTGGTTTTATATCTATCATATTTCTATTACAAACTATAATAATCATCCGATGAACCATGCCGAGTAGCACCACCCCAAACCTCATACGGAGATAATACAATGTTCAGGTCACCAACAATTATCGGGTTCCTTATCTCCAAAATACCACTATTTGCCACCAATTGCAAGAAGAGTAACTGGTCCGTGCATGGTCCATATACATTTAGCAGAGCTATTTCCCTCTTATCCTTAATGAATTCGCATGTTAAAAGAATACCGCCAATCATAAGAAAGGGCACCAGTTTAAAAATCATAGGATCCCAAGAGACTAGTAAGCCCCCCGAAGTTTCCACAAAATTAACTACACACGATACCCAAGAAGGTCTAAGAGCATGAATGAAATCTCTAGATTTTTGGGCAGAAACCAAGGTTTCCTGGAAAAATATAATTTCGAGTCAGGATTGTTCCAAGAGTCTCCTAACTGAGGCCATTTTGAGGGTGCCTCCCATCCCTCTAATGTTCAGAGAAAGTAATAACATCACTTAGCCCGTGCCAGGGCTTTCACTGCTCTAAGAGCCCCACCATCAATGGAGGAGGGTGTAGTATCAACAATTTTGGAGGTAATGTAGCCAATTTTTTGCGGGAGCTTCAAGTTTTTAAAGGCGACAGTTCAATACTAATACCTCTCGACCATGAAAATTCTTTCCCATTTCCTGCATAATGTGCTTGTGAATAATTTGCCTTCGAATCCATAGTAGTATCCATGACTTCCTTTCCTTTATAAACATGTAACTTAGTGGCATATTTATTACCCCGGATAAAAGGGATGATTGAGTCAAGGACCGCACTGAGGGTGGGTTCATCTTCCTTCGATTCTCTGTATCCTGTCAGCATCAAATTAACCCCTCTCTCTAGTGAAGAATGTCCAGGGGTGGCAAGAGTAGGATGGGTGCTTATGAGAGGCGAAGAGAGTGAATCATTTACTGTGGATGGCTGGAAAAAGGAAGACCCAAAGGAGAGTTCGATAATACCACAGTTTCCAAATCCAGTATAGGAAGGGCTCTATGGGGGCTTGCCGAGACTTCCAATGGAAGATTCTCTGACAACAAACCTTCATTTATAACTTCCACAAAGAAAGAGAGGAGTATAAAAGAGGGCAATGTCTTTTTAACTTACCTTTTAGTGTCATTTTAACTTACCTGTTAGTGTCATCGAGGTCTTTTCCCACAAAGAAAGAGAGGAGTATAAAACAAGGCAGTGTCTTTTTAACTTACCCGTTAGTGTCATTTTAACTTACCTCTTAGTGTCACCGAGGTCTCCTCCTGTGAATCTGGACCTGAATCAAACTGCAATAACTTAATCAATGCTTCTATGTTGGATTGCATTATTTTCAAGGTTCACATTGGTTGAATGGATAAATATTTTATCTTCTACTTGCCATCGAGCCAACTTTGTTGGATCTTTTAGGGAGGGTGATTTGGAGAGTATTATTGGTCACAAACACTTTTAGGATTGCATTATTTTCAAGGTTCACATTGGTTGAATGGATAAATATTTTATCTTCCACTTGCCATCGAGCCAACTTTGTTGGATCTTTTTAGGGAGGGTGATTTGGAGAGTATTATTGGTCACAAATACTTTTAGAAGTGAAATTTTAAGTGATTATATGATGAATGAAGAAACATTTGTCAGTGAAATTTTAAGCGATTATATGATATGATAAATGAAGAAACATTTGTAAGTGGACAATGCTTACCTTCAAAGTCACGATAAGAACATGATCTCTAATAAGGATGACATTACATTTGAACTTTGAACTTCAATATTTCGAAGAAGTAAGCATGGAATTACATTTGAATGTTAACCTTTAATATTTTAAAGTCATGATAAGAACATGGTCTCTAATAAGGATGGCATTACATTCAAATGTTGACCTTCAAATATTGAAAGTAATAAGTAATAAGGGGATGACATTACATTCAAATGTTGACCTTCAAATACTGAAAGTAATAAGTAATAAGGATGACATTACATTCACATGTTGACCTTCAATATTTGAAAGTAGTTACATTATTGAAAGTAGTTACATTTGAATGTTGATCTTCAAATATTGAAAGTAATAAGTAATAAGGATGACATTACATTCACATGTTGAACTTCAATATTTGAAAGTAGTTACATTTGAAAGTTGACCTTCAATATTTGAAAGTAGTTACATTTGAATGTTGACCTTGAATATTTGAAAGTAGTTACATTTGAATGTTAACCTTCAATATTTGAAAGTAGTTACATTTGAATGTTAACCTTCAATATTTCAAAGTAGTAAGCATGGAATTACATTTGAATGTTAACCTTTAATCACCATAAGAATATGGTCTCTAATAAGGATGGCATTACATTTGAATGTTGGTCTCTAATAAGGATGGCATTACATTTGAATATTGACCTTCAATATTTGAAAGTAGTAACCATGGAATTACATTTGAACGTTAACTTTTAATATTTCAAAGTCATGATAAGAATATGGTCTCTAACAAGTGCTGCATGGCAGCGTAGTCCCTTCCATGCGAGCAAATTCGAAGCTATGCAAAATATGTGTAACATAAAGAGATTTTATCCCTTGTTGTCTAAGTTCAGTGCAAGATAACATAACGTTAAATGCTCCTCGTTGTAATGCACTGGGTAAGTGAAACTGCATTTTCACACATTTTGTTGATGGAATTGGTCAATCCAAAGGATAGAGTTGGATGAGCCAATGAACATATGCCTAGGTAGAGGGTATACAATATACATAAGCGAACCAACAAACATCCACCATTCAACACCTTTTAGTGGTTTTGATGGATAAGCTCCATTCAGCACAATTATCTAATTATCTAAACATCACATAACAAACCGATAATGGTTCGATAATTGAAGACATCACAAATCCCTCGATAATGAGAGACACCACAAATCAATAAAATGTAAATGGAGTCAAACTGGCAGAACTTATGTTCTATCAAATTCCATGCCTCCTTAATTAACATTGAAATTGGAAAAAGAGAAACTTGTTTGGTTACTGTTACTCGCTTGACTTCAAAATCTTTTACGTGAAGCCTTAATACCAAAGGAATATACATGGAAATTGTCTGTTGCACAACTCTTTTTTCTACATGTGAAGACGATTCCTCTCCCTCTTGCATTGATT
The DNA here is from genome assembly GCA_009831015.1 of Picea engelmannii. NCBI lineage: Eukaryota > Viridiplantae > Streptophyta > Pinopsida > Pinales > Pinaceae > Picea > Picea engelmannii. The sequence goes on along the minus strand of ML830039.1, from coordinate 21,601 downwards.
CTTTCGTAGAAGCATGGATTTTTTCTCTATGCTTTGGAATGTGGATGGAAGAAGCTTTCTTGCAAAGACTTTTTAGGCATCATTAAATTATCACATCTTGAATATCACTGAGACTATGTTTTTTGGCACTGGATTGCCACGTTCTGTAAACTCTATGGTATTCTACCGGCCTGATGGCTTGTGTTCTGATGACCCTATGCGAATTTACCATCACGAACCTTAATTTGAATATTTATGAAAGCTTAAGTTTTAGAAGTTCACTCTACATGTATATTGTGAAGTATAAGTTCAAACACGCATTTAACATCATTTAAATATGATGGCCAACAATGACACTGTATAAGGACTAACCACAGTTTTTTGAGAATTCCATTTTAAATCTCATTTATCTGATATCTTATTGGCCAAAATCTTTGAAGTCTTATTGCTGCCTTCACTTCTCCCAATGTTCATTGTAATAAATATTTCTTGTTTTTTTAATGTATACTGTCAAAAGTTGGGGGCCCACCTTGTTTGGGATATAGCTACAGATCCGTGTCACACAACAACTTTTTTTATAACACAGAAGCTATATTCAATGAGTTTTTTTATGTGTACTTCATGCTTTAATATCTATGTCCTTGACAACAGGTGTTGTCGCTGCATATAGCTTTGGGTTATCTCAATTTTCCTATCTTATAGATTCATTAACTAATGCATGCAACCTGTTATAAAACTTGACCCAAATGACATAATGGTAATCACTATCAATGCAGTGGGCATTTATGGCATTTATGAAAGTACAGTCAAA
>ML830038.1:66995-79893 GCA_009831015.1 Picea engelmannii | reverse complement strand
GACACTTCTAGTAGTAATAAGAAGGTTTTGTGTCACTAATAGATGGGTTCATACCTAGGGTGTATGGATCACGATCATAGGATGATGCAAGAGTGAAAAATGAAGTGAAAACCTTTCCTATATGTGAGTGAAATAATATACCTGTCGAAGGCATGAATGGGTGGGATGACACTAGAAACCACAAAAAATCCTGGAAAAAACCACCAAAAACCAATTCTTTCTACTGCACTATTAGTCCATAAGGTAAAAAATTAGCACAAACTATATGAAGTGGGTAAAAAATTTCTACTAATAGTAAAAATAAACCGTTTTACCATACCATTTGAGTTTTTTCACCCACATAGTGCATTTTAGGCCATTTTCCCCATGATATTCAAGTGTCGATTGCAGGAGATATGATCAACGAAATCTGTAATCATTTGGACCGAGTAAGTATCATCCCCTCTACTTCAATTTTAATGGTTTAAATTTCAATTTTAGGCCTCATTTTTTGAGTATTAGAGGGCATAATATGTAAATTAGGGCATACACAGGTGATAGTTCATCGAGTCATGTATACAACCCCATATACATGGGAAAAATGAAGCTTTTTGCATATATGTAGCCCTATACGCGACTGTGACCAAGCTATCCCATGTACAAGTCCGTGAACACCTTTTTGAAATAATTTAACTCAAAAAATGGATTTTCCTTTGCAGGATGGTGATTCAATGGAGGGAGAGGGAGCGTGAAGAGATAGATGTAGCAGTGGGAAGGGATGCATGGGCCCAATAAGCTTTAAAAATATGTGGCCTTTATAAATTTTGGGATCTCAAAGGAATGAGGGCTCAAGTGAGGTTACTCCATTTTCTAGTAAACTAATGGGATACAGAGACATAGGACTTCAACCTCAATGGGAAACCATTGAGGATTGAAGTGGACGACATATATTTTATCACAGGATTGTCTCGTCAGGGTGAGGTAGTGAATCTTAAGGCCTGAGGGGCTGGGGGTGGTATGACTATGGAGGAGTACATTTCCACCCACTGTGTTGTAGGCACAGATAAATTAGGGAACCAACTCCCAATCAGCGTGATCAAGATCCTGAGTTTAAATATCGTCATGCTTGTACTTACATAGATTTCAGCTTTGACCTCATTGCACCAGGCATCAAGGCCACTCATGTTTTGTGTGGTGGAGTGTCTAAGACCCATTGTTTATAACTAGTGTACATCACCACTGGGTAACATGAAGAGCCAGTTGATGGTTTTCAAACAAGGGAAAAAGAGAAAATTCATATTTGCATCCATTCTTTGTAGTTTTTTCTTTGAGAAGGTTCTAGGATTGAGCCCTAGAGTAGATATTACTCCACATGGACCACATGATCCAACCATGTCACGGTGGATCGATGTGATCAGGCGAATAGGTGTTGGTAAGGTGTCAACCCCTACAATGATGAGTTCTTTTTCTGGTGGCTTCGACATGTGATAGCCATCAATGACTACTCTTACGACATGATCGACTACAAAGGAGATCCAAAAATTCCTTTTCCACCAGCTTCTGCCTATGTTGGTATTAGTAATAAATGTTTTTATATATTTCATTTTTTTGTGTTTTTTAAAATAAAAAATGAAAATATTTTTGTATGGTATCAAGTATTAACAATTGATTTGTTATGCATAAGTAGGTTTGCAACTGCTAGAGGGATTCCCACAACATTGGCGAAGGAGCCGAGGAGATGAGCACGTGGGAGGAGATGAAGAGAGAGTGTTGTAGAATGTGCAGGAGAACCTATCTCGATTGATGCACATGATTCCTATGGTTCAAGTGGAGGATCTTCCAGAGGCTATGCAGTTACAGGTGGTGGGTGTACCCCATGTGTGGTTGCAACTCTTCTGGAGTCTCGCAAACATTGTAGTGTGCTATCATGATACGCATTCAACGCCACATGCATAGATTCCATGGTCATATTATATACCAAACATATATGTATTTTGAGGGTGTGAGCCCCATTTTGTACTATGACACCATGTTGTTTTTGAAAGAATGAAATATAAAAAAAAATGGTCTTTGGCTTTACTTATATATGTTACAATGTGTACATGCATGAATGTGTTTTCTTTTCTTAGTTATGTGAAAAATTCCAATCTAAAATATAATTATCATATGCATCAAATACATGATTAGAATTTCTAGGTATGTGACTATAAGTAAGAAAATCAAAGTATCGTTCCAAAAGTCATACCTGTAGGAATCGTCGGAGTAGAGTAGGGTCTCACACACGACAATTTCCATTTAAATGACATATCACTAACTGGGAGTCCATATCAAACCTCGGTAAATAATTCCACCAGTGTTTCTCCTTTTCAGTTAGTACATGGCATGGAGTAGATTCTTCCAATTGAATGGGAAATCCCTTCCCTCAAGTTGGAAATTGATCTCCTACCTGACACAGCCGATCTTGAAAAATGCGACCATACTAGGGAATGATCTTCTTTTTTGGGTTTTTGGAGTGTTTTTCTCCTTGATTTACTCTCTGTTAGCCTAATTTTCCTTCTCTCTTGATGGCTTGACAACTTATTTTTACTTTGCATATGAGTTTCTTGGATTAACCCTTTCCCTAGAAGTGTTTTAATAGATATACACGGTTTTTCCCTTGACAAACGCGTACATACGCAAGATGTCCTCCTGTAGGATGCGTACATACACGAGTTTTTCTCAAAAAATCACATACATAAGATCTGTAGTCTTGCTAGCTGAGTTTGGTGTTTGCTGGGTGAGTTTGGTTGGTTATTGAGTCTTCTTGGGTCTTTGTCTTGACTATTAAGTGCTTACAAAATGATAGGAAACCTTCTTATTGTTGAAATTTTGGGCGATATTCTTTCTTATCATATTTTTCATTGGTTGTCCTTGCACATTGGTCTGAGTGTTTTCTTCTTGGTATCCTGCTTGGCTTATATGTTTTTGCTTGCATTAGGGTCTATATGTGAAGTTTCTATTCAGTCCTTGAATTTTATTTTCTTTATATCTAAAATATTAAAAAAAACAATTTCTCATTTTGCATTATGGAATTTTCTCTTGTGAATACTTTCATTGTTTTTGACACATGTGGAGAGATTGCATTTCATTGAAATTGTAGAGATTGCATTGGAAAGGTTTCATTTAGAAGCATACCATCTCTTTGGAATTCAAGACTAGTTCTTAGAAATGTTTTTATATTTGATTCTTTTATATGTTGATTCGTAATACCATCAATTTCATGACCGCGCCTCTTGAGTAAGAAGAAGCCATTAAAATTAACACTAATTAATTAAATTTGACTATAGACGTTTTTATTTTTTAGGGTACACAAACAAGTATAGGACATAGGGCCTTGGAATAGGATTTTGTGAGTAAAATTCTCCAAGTCTATTAAACTAAACATATTTGTCTGATGAGGGAGTGGTGAAACCCATTCTATAATTAGTGACGTTAGGAGGCTCCACTCACATTGGAGTTAAGCACAAGGTCATGCAAAGTTGGTTGCAGAGATATCCCTCTAATACCTTCTTAGCGTCAGAGATATTTATGTTGTTCTATTCATATTTCAAGGTCTTTCTAATACATTTACCTCCATGAGAAGCATTGTTTTCAATATTTTGGGCTTTGTTACCCTTCCCATACAGTGGATCATACTTACGACTATTCTCTTGTGCATTATTTATATTATGGTGACTCTAGTTTCTTGACATAGGTAGCCACATAGGTTACTTGCAGGGGTTATTCTGCAGGTACCCTGAGTCAGATAAGGGTCAGACAACACACAACCTTTATGGAGGATTATCTCCCCAGGGGAATTTGACTTACTGCCCTGTTAAGCCCATAAGGGCCCTTATAACTAAGTCTGATACCTCCAATATTTTGAACGGAGTCTCAGGATCCTCTTGGGTGAGACATACCTACTATAGTGAGGGGGCCCTTTTTAGCCAATATATCATGTTTGTGTGTATTGGCCTTTTTTCTTTATTTTTTCGTTCTCTCTGATTATTATTTGTCCCTAGGATTTGGCTTTATATCTCGAGTCTTGAGTCATCGTGTATAAATACCAGCCTCCTCGCAAGTCTCATCGTTTGTTGAAGTTACCACAACATATTGAGTATTTACCGAAGTTTCCTTCTAAAAGGCGTAAAATTAATAAATGTGATACATATATATCCATCTCCCAGACTTATGATCATCCATTTATGAATACTGGGTCAAAACTGAATGTCCTAGGGAGTCCCTCGACTCCTATATATTATGTTATTAATGGGATTCCTTTGACTCCTTCAGCCTCGATGGTTGGGGTGCCATAGATCCCCGCGTCTACTGCTACCCAACCTATGGGTTCTACTCAACCCATGGGAATGAACCACTTTAGATCTCTTTTTTGTATGCCAGGTTACAATTCTCAGTCAATACCTTCGATCTCTAATCCATTTTCTTTTGGTATGCCCAACATAACGTCGCAACTCTCATCCTCCATTCTAGCAGCTAATGTGAATCCTAGTTTTGGACTCGGGGGCATGGCTCCTCTGTATTCTCCTCTCTTTTTTGGTGGAGGCCATATTCCTAAAATGAATCCTACAGTTGGAGGTTGTCCTCCTTTTTCTTCTAGGCCTAATCCTAGTCTCAATGCTCCTGGATGGAGTGCTCAACAAGGTAGACAAGTTACTTCCTATGTTCTGTCCTTTATCCCCTCTTCCTCCATATCGATTCTGACAAACAAATTTATTATGGTGAATCCCCCTCAGTCCTCTAGAGTTCCATATGGAGGGAGTAAGTTTCACACTATGGGAAACCTCCATCCCGGAGTCTCTTCAGCTGGGTGCAACATATATAACCCTCATTATGTTGTTTTCGTGGGTATGGTTCCCATACAAACTTTTATGAATCCTTTTGGAGGAGGATATTATCCTACTGGACAAGGCCATGAAATATACGAGAACCCTAGATGGTATGCAATCCCTCTGTCCCAATATTTCCTGGGAGCATGGGATTAGACACTGCAACCCCGACTCCCTTTTCTGGACATGCCTGATCTTCCATATTTGTCAAAATTAATGAATGATCCAGTGTGTCATGATCCATTATATCCCCTCATCCCCACCAAGATCCCTTCATACGTTCCAAACTTCAAGGCAAAGACTAGTGAGGATCCGAGTGATCATGTCACTAATTTTCATATTTGGTGCTCGTCTAACTCCCTGAATGATGATTCTATTTTTTTGAGGATATTTCAATTTGCTCTCATGGGGGTCACCGAAAAATTGTACATTGAGCTACCCGGGGGAACGTACAGAAACTTTAATTAGATGGTTTTGGTATTTTTCAACCACTTCCAGTTGTCGGTTTGTTATGATGTCGTCATAGGAATTTTATCATCCCTCCGACAAGATAAAGCCATGCATATCTCAGACCATATCCAAGAATGGTGTAGATGGAAGAGGTTGATCAAAGCCTACATTCCTCCAGAGTTTCTGTTGGAGTGGTTCCTTAATTCTTTATTGCCTTATATTTTGAAGGATGTCTCTACATCTAGAGTAACATTTGAGAAAGAATCTATTTTCAAAGCCTAGCAATTGGACCTCATAAATGCTCAATATGGGATGTTATATGAAATTCTTCCTGACGCCCCACGATCAAACTATGACCCTAGACAAAATCTTGGGCCTCATGTTGAGGGCATCATAGGCTTCACAAATGCTAAGTCTACAAATTTGGTGAAGAACCAGTTGAAAGATTTATCTCAAAGCTATACTATAGCAGGACAAGCTTCGATTTCATCCTTGACTCCCACTCAGTCGACAGATGTGCATTCTATACAGTCGTTGGCTAACCCAAATGGTAACCAACAATAAGGAAGGAGTAGAAGGAAAGGACAAGGTAATACTCGTAAGGGTGGGAAAAATAATAAAAAATCCAAGGACAACATTAACAATGATAGATCGAATATCAATGCTGGTGAGGGAAAGAAAGAAAAACAAAAGGTGAAGTTTCCTTTTAAAGTTTGTAAAGATGATCACCTTACCCACCTATGTCCCAAAATCATGGAAGCCTCAAGGATCTTATCACAACTGCTCGTTGTGCTGACAATTTTTTTTTTGCATAATCAACACATGGCCTTGGGGACCTCCAATATTGGAAATGCATCGAGTGGGAGTCAAAACCCCTCGACACATGAAGGTGGCCATATATGTGTCAATATGGTCAAGTCTTAGATTGAGGTAACCACTTTATCTCGTGATTATAGTTCTCCATAGACTTTTGTAGGTCCAGAGTCTCCTCCTCCTCTGGAAACACCCTTGCAGATCGAAAAGTTGGAACCTCTGCCTCGTATTCCTAAAGGATTACTAAAACACTATTCCCACAATCCTAATGCCAGATATTCCCATAACTATTCGATTGTCGAAGTTCTGGGTCAAACCCCTTGTGTGATGTTGGGTTTGGAGGTGCTCCAGATGTGTCCTTCACAAAGGAACACCTTCTTATATGATTTAGGAGCTCTAGAACCATGTGGATCGAAGGTTATTAAGTTTTACTTCACAGATGTTAAGCCTCACTTACCTTACCACGTGGCCTTTCAAATCCATGTGAAGTACATGAAAATTACCATCAAATGCATTGTAATTGATAAGGGTGTTGCGATGTATGTAATGTCCCTAACCCATTGGAAATCCAATGGCTCTCCAACTCTATCCCAATCTATGACTATGTTGACAACAATTGATGGGCATTCATTTCATCCCCAAGGAATCATTCCCTCTTTTCTAGTCAAGTTAGGTGGAAATATAGTGGAGGTTGATGTGCCCCTTGACTATAATTTACTACTAGGGAGTAATTGGACTTATGCCATGACAATAGTCATGTCATCTTTTTCATGCACTCTATGTTTTCCTCACAAAGGGAAAATAGTGACGATTGATCAATTGTCCTTTGCGCATGCTATTCCTAATGCATCAATTGGACCTTCAGTCTCTATGATCGACAATTATCAACAGGAAAATGAGGATGTTGGTGTCAGAATGTATTCCTCTCTCATGGGTAGCTTTGATTTCGTGGCACAAATTCATCACATTCATGCCATTTCTAGTGATTCTTGGTCGTTGATGAGGTTCGTTCTTTTATGTACTTCATATTTCAATGACCCCCTGACCCTACCTTCCCTGACTATGTCGTACAAAGTTCAGTTGCATATTGGGTTGACAATGCCACTGTCAGTGACATAAGTTGCGTATCAGTCTATTCTTGATGCTACTGGTGACCCAGATCCTTTCTCCTCGCAAATGGACGAGGAGGATCCTATTCTAGAGCCCATATGGGTCATCCAATATTATTTTTCGCATGATTTCATCGACGATAATTTACCCTCAGATGAATCCATCTTAGAGGCTATCTATGGTCCTCATAGGCCTTGGAACAATATGCATCATCTCTCCTATTTCCTCCCAGAGCTTGTTAGGATTGAACATAATGACACATTGAGTGAGATAGTTGGTCATGTTGTGGTTCCATTAGATACACATGGTATTTATGCCGAAGGAAACATGGAAAATATTTCTCCTACCATCACGATCGACATCTCTCAAGTTACTGGAAAACTTGAGAATGTATATATTGGTGCAGATTGTTCGCCTGTAGAAATTCAGATCTACACCAATCTCTTTAGATAATTTTGTGATGTATTCGCTTGTTCATACGAAGAGATTCTAGGGATTGACCCCATAATTTTTTAACATGATAAAAAGACCTATTCAGATGCTATACCTATTCAAAAACGTCTTAGATATGTTAATCCTAGGAAGGCCCCTACTATTAAGGTAGAGGTAGAGAAGCTACTTAATGTTGGTTTCATCTACCCGGTTCCCTTAACTGAATGGGTGTCCAACCCTGTTCCCATGAATTAAAAAAAACCCTACACATATGTATGGATTTTCGAGACTTGAATAAGTCTTGTCCTAAAGATAACTTCTTGACTCCTTTCATTGACCATATTCTTGATGAGTGTGTAGGAAGAAAAATCTTTTCTTTTATGGATGGATTTTCAGTGTATAATCAAATTCAAATCAAACCTAAGGATCAACATAAGACGACGTTTATTTGTCCTTGGGGTAATATTGCATACCAGAAAATGCCTTTCAGCCTTAAAAATGCTAGAGCAACCTTCCAACATTCAATGACCTTTGATTTTCACGATCTCAAGCATATTGTCGAAGCTTAACTAGATGATCTTTTTGCTCACTCTCGCAAGGGAGTATATCACTCCACTCATGTTCTATTAGTATTTGAGAGATGTCATTACTATCACATTCCATTGAACCCTCAAAATTTCATCTTTTGTGTTAGTTATGAACGCATTTTGGGATTCTTAGTATCTGAACATGGTATCATGGTAGATCCTATGAATGTTGAGGAAATATTTCAATTTCCTCCCCCGCGCAACATTCAACAACTTCAAGGTTTACAGGGGAAGGATAATTTATTTCTTCGGTTCATAGTGAACTATGCCAATTTAACTAAGGGTTTCATGCATCTTTTGAATAAGGATACTCTGTTTATATGGTATGAGAGAGCCCAGGAATCCTTTGATGCTCTTAAGAAAGCTTTGGTATTGACACCTCTGTTGAACCCTCTAGACTACAATAGAGACTATTTTCTTTACATCGTCGCATACAAAGGGACGGTTGGTATAGTTTTGGTTTAGGAGGATGATGATTTCCATGAGCATATTGTCTACTATCTCATTCAAAACCTAGTCGATCCTTAAATTAAATACTCTCATGTAGAGAAACTAGCCTTGGTCGTCATACATGCAGTTCAAATATTACGACATTATTTATTACTTTCCAAAACTATGTAGTTGCATATATCAATCCATTTCAATACATCCTCACCAAGTGTATCATGGGGGGAAATACAATAAGTAGATTCTTATTTTTCAATAATTTGATCTTGATTTCGCTTCGACGAAGTCTAAGAAATCGCTAGTTTTTTCTGAGTTGATATCGGACTTCCCTCAACTATATGAGGACATTTTTCATGAAGATTCATTCATGGATGAACATATATTCCTTATATTATCTTCGGACCCCTGGTATGGAGACATTCTAATTTATCTTCAAACCTTGAAGGTATCCCATCATCTGTGGAGAGATGATCGATGACATATACGTCATCGGGCTAAAATATACCTTATCATCAGTGACACTTTGTATCATCAAGGAGTAGATAAAATTTTATGTCGTTTCTTGAATCACGAGGAAGCTGAGCCTGTAATCAATGAATTCCATAGTGGGGCTTGTGGTGGTAATTTATCCGGGTTATTTTTGGCCATCAATTTTTAAATATTGTGTTGAAGTGGTCAAGAAGTGTCACCCTTTCCAGGTGTTCGCTCGAAAAATGTGCTCTCACCCAACCCCTGTTCACCCAGTCATCACCATCGGTCCCTTCACCAAGTGGGGGGTATATTTTATGGACTGTAACCCAGCTTCGGCTGAGGAGCATCAACATATCATTGTGGTCATGGATTACTTCACTAAATGGGTAGAGGCCATGCCTACCATTAAATCTGATGGTAAGACTGCAACATTCTTCGTATTCAACCAAATTATAGCCCAATTCATAATCCCAAGAGAGATTTTCACTGATCATGGCAGTCACTTTCATAATGAAATGATGAAAGAGTTATCATCAAAACTAGGCTTTGAGTACGATCATTCATCCCCTTATTATACCTAGTATGGTCTCCAATTTTGTTACGAGGAAAATATCTCTATGGCATGGGGTAAACCACAACAGACTAAATGGCATGAATAAATCAAATCTAATCCCAAATATGTTATATAAATGAAATTCTAACAAGACAAGGCCAAGAGACTACCTCTTCCGAACGTTTGATGAAGACCACCGTTGAGCACACAACTCAAATATCTATACCTACAACTTGTCCTCAACAACCAAGATACACAAGCATATGGTGACAATATATAATGTTAGCATATATATTAGCATAATCCATTAACATACATGAAAAATATTCCCATGGAATAATAATTCGAATATTTGCAAAATATCAATTAGACGAGAAAAGAGTATTTCTATTAAAATAATCAGCAGAAGTATACATGTGACAAAATTTTGTAACGACACATATCGAAACCGAGAAACTAAGTCCCTCCAACTAGGCCTCCACCACTTCAATCCTCCACCAAAGGAAAGCTCATATAAAGGAGTCAATGAGGTTCTCTATCACAAAGAGGGAAGCACTTGGGGCTGAACAAGGAGTTCATACTTTCAAGGATAAAGGGATGCAGGCACAATATGAAGTGAAATTTCTCTAGAGTGTCGTTTCTCTCAAAGTTGAATCTCTTTTTAAGGCTTGGATATGGCTAAATTTGTAGCCTTCAAATGGAACTGAAGGGCCGACTCAGATCGTTTCCAGTATATGGAAGGTCAAGGATCATGGATATCATGACATAGCATGGAAACCCGACATAACTTTTAATTTTGAGCACCAAACCCGATGTATGAGGGCTATAGTGGAGCAACCTGTGTATATGCTTGTTGTCTAACTGATAGGGCACATATATGTGGAAAAATGTAGTTTTTGGCTCAAGAAGGTACAAAAGGGGACTTCAAGTCTACATAGGGAAATGGAAATTCCATCCAAGCAAGTTGCATGGGGTGAGGAAAAATTCGTTGTAACAATAACTTAAAGTGGAATTGTCTCAATATCTCATCACTTTCTTATTCCATAACTAAATAACACAAAGAAAATCAAAACTAGTTCTAACCCTATCCTACTCTACTCTACTCTAATCTACATGGACTAAGTGAAATGGAATTTCCAATGTATCCATTCCAAATGCTAAAGGCCTACAAGTATATGTACATAAAAAATTAGAAACATAATCGCCCGCAATGTCAAAAAACATGAAAAACTAAAGATATGTGCATCTATATAAAGAACATACAAAAGAAGAAGACTCATATTTATAGGAAACTTCCTACTAGAGGACCCTTCTAACAAAGACTCTAATCTATCATGATACAAATCATAAAAGAAATCAGAAGAAAAGAATGGAAGAATGTAAATAAGTTTAGAGGATTTATCAAGAAGTTGGAGACCTAACATAGCCATTGGCCAAGCCCAAAGTTCCCCATTCTCCTTAAGCTTCTCCAATTGTTCATGAATTTCTTCGCATGAAGGATACAAAAAACCACTCAAAAGAGGATAAGAAGTATTTACAAGATAAAAAACTTTATCAAGAAAAGAACAGGAAGGATCAACAAATATTTTATCATAACAAGTATCCACTGGAATACTGAAATGAACATCCTTGAATACTTGTAATGAATCCTGAGGTACAATACGATTATCGGAAGAACATGAAATTTCATATGTGTGCTTAGGAATTTCTATGTAAGGTGTCTCATTAGTATCAGAATACTTATCATAAAGAACTTCCCTCTCTTGCAAATCATGACAAATATCAGATTCATTATCATCAACAAAAGGATATCCAAGAGATTCATGAATGATATTAACATGTAGACTATTTTCCATTTCAACATTTTGAACCAAGTTGAAGGAAACCTTAAGAATCATATTACATTGATTTACAAAAGTTTCCTTTTCGGTGAAGTCGAAACTAGTTGAAATGGGAGTTTGACTCCATTGAGCATGGAGATATAATGAATCATTATCGTATGCATTAAGATTAGTAAACAAATCAAGATACATAAAATAATGATTACCAGAGTATATAGAATTTTTATCATCATAGAAGGGTAAATCTTTTAAGAAATTATTATATGAACTCTGGTTAGTAAGTAAATCTTCATTTAAACATGTAGAAACTTGTTCAAGATTATCATTTGATGAAGAATCATTATTGACATGTTTACTAATTGAATCTTTTTCCTCTATCAAATTTATTTCTAATGAATTCTCTTCACAACCAACATCAGGAGGGATTTCAGGAATATTTTCATATTGAGGATTTAGATCTGAATTATTTTCGGATTGCTGAAAATGTGAAATAAAAACTCCTAATATGTGTGGTTGTGGATAAGTTTCAAGTTCAATTATTGGCTTAAAACAACTTAAAATAGTACCAATATTAACCATAGAATCAGTGTCTTGCACACCTTGACAAATATCTATATTATGTTCATAATCGCTTGTTTCATTTGTAGAATTTTCGATACAAATTAATGTATTCCTGCGATTCTCCTGATCTAACAATTTCCGCCACTTGTTAAATACAAAATCGCTTCTACTATTATTATTGCGGAAGCAATCAAACCAGGATCACAACCACAATGCACAAAGTGAAATATCAATAACACACAACACAGAAGTTTTACCGGGAAAGCGTAAAGCTAAAAACCCCAACTATCATATATTATGTATATCATGAATCATGAAACAATCTCATACAAAACTCTAATCCAATAGCTCTCAATACAATACAATCGTCTCAAACTGTCATACACAAATTAGCAAATACATGTGCCAATTCCTGTGTCCAGACAACCTGCCTCCTCTGCACAAACTCTGCAATCCGAATTCTCACAATGAATCGAATTAATACAATTGCCTCATTTGTACATTCTCATAAGCATATTCACTGCATGTGTGAACAAATCACAATTGATAGCCAAATTGTCCCTTTCACCTGTTATCTCAACTAGTGTCCATTGGAACTAACATGCATGTAGTTAACCGTGGAAAATCTTCAGTTGCATGCGAGTTAACTGATTGTGAATTAATGAATAATTAATTCACTGAACTCACACTAATACAACTAGTACAACTGATATTAACTCACTTAACTACACTCATAATTCTGTTACAATTCCAAATCACTCAGTTATGAATGAGATAATAGATTAATAT
>ML830038.1:23035-62230 GCA_009831015.1 Picea engelmannii | reverse complement strand
CATCATTATGTTTATAATTTGAAAAAACAAGGAAGGAAAACCATTCTAGAAGATCTTTCTTAGAGGGTAAATCTTCAGGATGAAATCTACAACAAAGCAACATAAATCTAGAAGAAAATTATTCAATGGACTAATTTTCATGCATTGAAATATTATTCATTTATAAGCACAATTTATCATAATTGTAATTTTGATGAGCAATAAGAAATAATTCCATGAATTGATTCCATGAGTGAATATATTTTGTTGGCAACACTTTGAACCCTCTTTCAATTCTTCCTTAGAAAGTAAGAGTAAATAACCTGGATAATTCACTATCAGTAAATACTCCAAAAGATCCACATTTTGAAATAAATTGACAAATATGTGTAAAAGAAGAAATTGTACCCTCACCATCAAATCTTAGTTTTGACAAGGAATTGATTGTCTCTCGGGGAAAACTTCAAGTAGACTAACATGAACTAAAAGCATTCTCCAAAAAGGAAATTGGGAGAGGATCCATGAGTAGTTAAATACATTTGAAAATAAATACTCCACGAGGCCAACTTGTAAGTCTATCCCTCCTAGAGCCATTTGTTGACTGACAAAACTGACCACTCATCAACTAAGAGGAAACAAGCCGGTCTGAGGTCCTTAAAGAAGGACCCAAGTGTAACATCCCCAACCACCAATAGGCCGGGAAATGCTACTACGCGAAACATACACATATACATAACATCAATTTAATGAATTTAAAACAATTAACACAGAGTTACTACTACCATACAGATCCAAATGGAATTGACAATAAGTCCACATGCAACAGAACACATGATAACATTTCAAGTAACACAAACATGCATAACATACACAATTAAGCAACAGATGATACTTATCTTTTAACTGGAGAAAAAACCACCAACTATGTGTAGACCTTCCATGAACCTCCTAGACTTAGACCACACTACTCATCATGCTCAGCAGTGGGCCACCCCCGAAGAAACATGTCTAAAAACAATTTACAATAAATCTGAGTGAATCCTCTTGCTATAAAATATGGTAATGAAATGTCTTTAGACTAGTTTTAGGAAAAGATTAACAAAATTATAGGTTGGGTGACTTTTCAATATTTATTGAGGGGAAATACGTTCTAAATTGAGCTTGCATATTATTAGAAGAGACCATTTCCTTTCAATTTACTTATCCAACATCTCTCCAATTGATTTCCACATAGGGAGATTAACAACTAGGAGAATGTTCTTTTGACAATGTTATTTGTTTTACTTTTATCAATATTGTAAGGAGCCACACAAATTTGTGGAACTAGAGTATTTTTTAGGGTTAGGATGTCCAAGATTAGTTTAATTAAAAATTTATTATACTTAATGACAAGATTAAACTTTTTCACTTCTTTTCTTGAAAAGTGTCTTTAGCCTCATGATAATAAGAAATTAGATGGTCATGCTCAAAACAAATTATGTAGGAAAACAATGTATTCATAATGTAACAATTGGGTCCAATTCCAACCATTACCATATATTGAGAGATATTTAGGAAGACCATTCTTGAATTAGCTTCAATGTAGATCTTGAGCTATGATAAAAGTTGGTAAATTTACCCTATTGGGTGCTAAGGAAACAAACTTACCCAAAAGTCTTAGAGTTTTTCCAATGGCCACAAGTGAATTGGAATTTAAATATTCAAGAGGTAAGTTGGTCATTCACACCCAAATTAATATTAAAGATACAAATTATTTTATTCATATTCATATATGAAAATGATAGTATCCCCCTTTCCACAATCTATGTTGGCATTTATCTTAATTATGATCTCATTAAAGGAGACATGTAATTCTTGTAAGTTATTTATGGTTACATTTATGCATATATCTAATTTATAACTTGATTTCAACTTTTTGGGGAAGAAAACATAAAGTCATATAAATACATGGGTGTAAGGTGTCCTAATGGAGCACGCTACTACATTAACAATGGGAGAATATGTATCATTCCACCTAGACATAGGAATATCATCTTGTAATATTTGTACATGGTGAAATATAAAATCTAGTTGCAAATACTTTACAATTATGTTTATCAAATACTTGTCAATTGTAAAGTTATAGACATAACAAATGGAAATAAAAAAAATATTTCGTACTAACCTCATGCAAGAAACTATCATGCACAAGAGCCTCTATCTTCCCACAAGAAGACCACTGATGAGGATCTATTGGATTGGAACGAAAATGGTTATCTTATCCAGATGTCATGCCCAATATAGAATGGGTGACATGGATTGAAGGACCTAGACCTAGTGGTATAATATTGTATAAGGATGTCTCCCAAAATGATGCTACCACAAATGACTATATTGAAGTAAAATGCATGACATGGGTGACATTGTAGTTCTAGTGGAATGAATCGAGTCTCCAAGATGTCATTGTTTGTGGGGGGTGCGGGGCGGGGGGCGGGGGGTTATGATCCAGGTGGATATTGGTGGCCACCCGCCTATTCCACTTGGAACCCCACCATTGTTTCTTTCATTGTCTTAGTTTCATTAATTGTAGCACAATTTACTATTTTTGGCAGTTTTTCGGGTCCTGAACTTCCATACTTGTTTTGAGGCCCTAAACGACATTTTTTGGGCATCAATTGGTCGACGAATATTAGTTTGTTTTGGACCATAATATTCACTATTAGCAATTGTATTCCTCGTATATATCTTTCTAACGATGTATCATATGCGTCAAAAAGAGATAGTATGCCAAAGTTACAACCCCGAGAAATTTATGTACCAATTTACCCCGACGAGGCCCATATTCTGGTGTTTCATCTCCTTAAAACATTTAAAACTTTTTGAAAAAATCTAAACCTTATAATTACTAAACCTTTTATTTAAATAAGAAGAAAATTTAAAATTAAATTAAAACCTAAAACAAACTAAAATTTTGAAACAACTTAAATTAAATTAATTAAAATTAGGGTTCTCTCCAGCCGACCCTTAGGGTTTCCTCCTTCCCCTTAGTATTTATATTACTCTTCTCTCTTCAATTATAATCCAAGATTCTTGTCCTGAATATTAATGCAGACCCCTGAACCCTCGAGTCGAGGTCTGTGCAGGATCTTTCTAAATCTACCCTTGAGTTTGATTGACTCTTTGATTTCCCCTCGGGGAATATCTCATACACTCACGGTGTGTCCACAGGTCCTTATGAATTGAGCCTGTGTGAACAAACACCAGGCGCCAAACCAAATCTCCTTGACCACAATAGCATCACTCCCTTTTCTAATTCGGGACTTTGTGTCTCGTAATTTTGCGATCCCTATTGTCGAGTTTCTTGGCCCTCTACTACCAAAACCTGAAATGTCGATTCACCGAAATGTTTGGCCACGTCCTTCTCCACAGCTGTATTGCATTTCACAATTTTGGGAATTCTGGAACAAGGAACCCCTATCTGTTTTCTTCGAAAGTGTCGAAATGTCGAACCCCGATGCGTTCAGCAAAGTCTGTCTCCCCTATGGGACTTTTCACTGATTCGGAGTTTCAGACTTCACGTCTTTGCAAATATTGATGCAAGGCTTCTGACTCTCCAACCTACGAAACCCCGAAACAGTCAACAAAGTTTTGACTCCACCTAGTGACAAGTACGCCACATGTCTTCTCTGTTGTCTTCTATCTCTGACATGGATTCTTGCCACCTATCACTCCAATCTTTCTGGCTTTCGGGATTTGAACGAACCTCCGACAGTCATTCGTCTACACTCTGGATTTATGAACCCTGGTTTATCGAAATGATCTTGACAGCTCAACAGTTACGATCAACGATTGTCGTTGAATCCTGGACCCCATGGGATGGTTTCTTCCAACCCTTATGCGACCTGCAACTCCTCTAGATCCTACAGTCCTTGTGACTTCGTGAGTTCTCCACGGAGAATTATGACCGCTCGTTTCCTCCTTGACAGCTCCTGCGAAATGAACCAGTGTTCTCCCACTAGGACTTAACTTTTACGAGAAGTTTTCAATCTCTGTCTCCCTTTGATTAATTTCAAAGGTGTTAACCCTCCTAAGCTTTCACTTGCAACTCAAGTCTCGAAAGGACTCCTGCACGCACTCCTTGCGGCAGACTTTCAAATACTTCCAAGTATTTGATTCTTCGACTATGTGCACCTTTTTCAACAACAGTCTTCCTTTATTCCACCTTAGTTAATAACTTCTAAGGTCTCAACTAGCCTACGCACACCTTGCATGGCTTCTGTTCTCCCTCTGCACTTTGCTTGAATGAGAACAATGGTATCCCTCCTGAGCTTTCTGAGATAAAACTCAGAAACCTTGTCAACGCACACCTTGCAGACGTTTCACTGCACTCCTTGCAGGAAATTTTATCTTAGGAAGAGAAACAATTGAAACTCATTATCTTTCTTCTCTCATACTTCAAACATTTAATATGAAATCATACATTCAACACAGTATTAAATCAAATGTATAATAGAGAGAATAAAACAACTATCAACATACCATTTAGCATGTATACATAGAAAACATCATAACACCATGAGTCTGATTCAAAGCTTCATATATTAATTCAAATCTTTTTTACATGGGTTCTTCTCTACAATTTTCTGCTACAGCTCTATGCTCATGTTACAACTAATGATACAAAGGTGAGGGTGTCTATATCTATTTTCCCACCTGCTCCTAAAACTGTCTAATCTATCATTCAAACCTACCTAATTTCATTAACTATGCACAAATGCCTCTACCTTCTACAGATGAGAGTGAATCACTCATGATCCGTTTACAATATGCAAGTACGCCTCCCTTTAACCATTACATTAATGCTTCAAAAAAATTTCAAAAACATGCGTTGGTGGTCTTCTAGTTGTCTTCTACCTCTTATGTCATTTTCTTGGCTGGTTGTTTACGATGCTCCTGCATCATACTCTCTCACTTGAAAATTTTCATGAACTCTTGTTCATGATCTCTTGCACAGTCTGTCCATGCTTCTAAATTTCTGCCTCATCCTCCCACTAGCATCTTCAACTGGGTGTCCTTTCCATTTGACCAAGTATTCAAAATACTCTTTTCTCCTGGTCTTCCTGCTGACTCTCTTGTCAATTATACTTTCCATCTGTGGCTTTTCAGCTACAGGCATTTTTTTGGTCCACTGAACCTCTGTTTGTTCATCCTCTGCTGCTGCTTTGTAACGGTACAAATCCGCAATATTGAATATCGGTGAAATTTCGATCCCATCGGGTAATTCAATCTCATATGCGTTTGCCCCAAATTTCCTTATGACCTTGCATGGTCCAATCTTTTTCATCTTCATTTTGTTATATGTCCCCCTTGGGAATCTTTCCTTCCTCAGATGTGCAAGAATCAGATCACCAACTTCAAATTGAAGTTCTCTCCTGTGTTGATCTTCTCTGCACTTATATTCTTGATTGGAATTATGCAACCGCTCCTTAACTCGACTGTGAAGCTCCTTCATTGCTTCTACAAAGTCTTCTGCATTAGCACTCCTGATTTCATTCTGTTTTGAATCTTTCAATTCAGAAACTCCCCTTGGCTGCATTCCATATACAATTTGGAATGGACTCTGCCCTGTTCTTCTATTGATCGAATCATTATAAGAAAATCCCGCCTATGGTAGAATATGATCCCACTGACTATGATGTTCAGTCACTAGGATCCTCGTCAAATCCCCCAAGCTTCTATTCACAACTTCTGTTTTCCCATCCATCTGAGGATGATACGCTGAGCTAAAAGACAAACGTGTCCCCAACTTCTTCCATAAATACCTCCAAAAATGTCCCACGAACTTGGTATCCCGATCAGAAATGATACTCCTTGGTAAGTCGTGAATTTTGACGACGTCTTTGAAAAACAGGTTTGCAATATGAGTTGCATCACTGGTTTTTTGGCATGGTATAAAATGTGACATCTTTGAAAATCTATTGATTACCACAAAGATCGAATCATATCCTCTTTGTGTTCTTGGCAGTCCCAGTATGAAATCCATGTTCACTACATCCCACGACCTTTCTGGTATGGGTAATGGCTGATATAACCCTGTGTTCTGCCTTTTCCCTTTTGTGTGCTGGCAAATCCTGCATCTGTCCACAAATTTCTTAACATATGTTCTCATCCCTGGCCAATAATATGAGCTATTCAACTTTGAGAACGTTTTATCATGACCAAAGTGTCCGGCCAATCCTCCACTGTGTTTTTCTTTCAGCAGATTCTCCCTCATGGAGCATTTTGGAATACATAATTGATTTCCCCTGAATAATAATTCATCCTGGATCATATATTCATTCCATTGGCTTTTGTCCATGAGAATTGGGTTCTTAGATGCCTCATACACTTCTTTAAAATCTGGGTCATCCTTGTACATTTCTTTGATGTTATCAAAACCTAAAGTCTTGACTCTAAATTCCTGCATAAGAAAATATTTCCTGCTCAAAGCATTAGCAACTTTGTTAGCAGTTCCAGAAATATGCTTAGTCACAAAAGTAAAATTTTGCATGTATTCAACCCATTTAGCATGCTTTTGGTTCAACTTCTCATGTTGAGTCACGAATTGCGAAGCGTAATTATCGTTGTACAAAACAAACTCTTTAGGAACCAAATAATGTCTCCATTTCTTCAGCGCTTGTATGACAACATAGAATTCTTTGTCATATGTTGAGTATTTAATCTTCGCTTCATTCAATTTCTCGCTGAAGTATGCAATCGGCCTATCGTCTTGGCTCAAGACCGCTCCAATTTCAAACCCACTCACGTCACACTTGACTTGAAATTTCTTGCTAAAATCCGGCAAAACCAAAATTGGTTGCTCCGTGATCTTCTTCTTCAACAGGTTGAAACTATTTTCTGCTTCCTTTGTCCAATGAAAAGATTTGTGTCTTTTCTTCACTGTATCCATCATCGGTGCGCTAATCCCACTGAAGTTTTGGATGAATTTCCTGTAGAAACTTGCCAAACCATGGAAGCTTCGAACTTCAAACACATTCTTCGGTGATGGACAATTCTTAATCGTTTTTACCTTTTCGGGATCCATTTTCAACTCATTTGCAGAGATAACAAAACCCAAATAAATGAGTTTCATCCTCATAAATGATGATTTCTTCATATTAATCAAAAAATTATCTTGTTGTAATCTCCTCATCACTGTAGCTAAATGGTTTAAGTGTTCTGCTTTTGTCTCACTGAAAATCAATATATCATCAAGATATACAATGACGAATTTCCCAATGAAATCCTTTGGGATTTCATTCATCAATCTCATGAAAGTACTAGGTTTATTTGTTAAGCCAAATAGCATAACAAGCCATTCATACAGCCCTTCATTCATCTTGAATGTTGTCTTCCATTCATCACCTTCTCTCATACGAATCTAATGATATCCTCTTTTCAAATCAATCTTTGAAAAAAATCTTGCTCCACTGAAGCAATCCATCAAGTCATCCATCCTTGGCAATGGAAATATGTATCTGATGGTAATCTTATTGATGGCCCTTGATTCTATACACATTCTCCAGCCTCCATCTTTATTTGGGTTGAGCACTGTTGGAACAGCGCATGGACTCAAGCTCTCTTTAATCAATCCTTTGTCCATTAAGTCCTGGACTTGTCTCTTGACTTCTTCATTCTCCTGTGGTGTCAATCTGTACGCTTCTTTGTTTGGTAAACTAGCTCCAGGTATAAGATCAATGTGATGACTTATACTTATGATCGGTGGAAACGAACAAGGTAGTTCGTCCACTACTATATCAATGAACTCTTCCAACAACTTATGGATTTCCTCCGGTAAATCATCCACTCTTGTACTGGTCAAAACAATTTTTGGCTTCCTGACCACAATAAATTGTGTGTCTTCCTTCTTCTTAACCTACTTAAGAAGTTTCTTCCCACTCATGAGAAGTACAATGTTTCTCACCTCTAGTTTCACTTCTTTATCCTTAATCGGCAGCAACATGTGTATTCTACCATTCTTCTCCAGGGTGTATGTGTTCTTTCTCCCATCATGAATCACATTTCTATCATATTGCCATGGTTTACCCAGCAATATATGACAAACATCCATTGGAATGACATCACATAATATTTCATCCTTATATCCCCCTATTTTAAATTCAACTAAACATTGTTTAGTGGCATTTACCTGATGTCCTTTTTGTAGGCACGAAACTCTGTATGGGCTTGGATGTACGATGGTCTCCAGCTCCAATTTTTCTACCATCTCTGTAGAAACGAGATTGTCTGTGCTACTGTTGTCCACGATGACTTTGCATACCCTGTCTTTTGTTTTGCAAGTAGTCTGAAACAGTCTGTTCCTTTGGGCTGGGTTCTCTGCCTCTTTCTCTGGCACTAAGAGAAATTTCCTCATCATTAAGGATCTTCCACCCTCGACATCTTCTGCCTCAACATTCCATCCTTGTGCTTCGGCAATGTGAGTTTCACCACCTTCTTTCTTTCTGTCTGGACACTCATAAGATTTATGTCCCTTTTTTTCCACAGACAAAACATTTCACTTCACCACCTCTGCCTCTTCCTCTTCCTCTGGCTTGAGGAAAAGTATTTCTATCGGCATACTTCCCTCTCTGTGAACTTCCGCCTCTCTCATGTTGATTTTGAGGTTTCTTTCCCTCTTCTTTAGGTTTATGAGTCCTGTCTTGGGCAATTGTTTTGCCTCTGGTTTGACTTCTACCTCGGCCTCTTTGACCTTGCTTTCGGCTCAGCTTCTCTTCAGCTTTTAGAGCTATATGATAAGCATCCTCCACATTCTGAATGATCATCATGCTCACCTCATATTGGATGTCATATCTCAGACCATTCATGTACCTGGCAACCTTTTCATCATTGCTTTCCTGATGACCTGCTCTGATGTTTATCTTGTATAACTCTTCAGCGTATTCTTTCACTGAGATCATCTTCTGTCTCAAATTCTGCATCCTCTGAAATAGAGTTATTTGATAATCCTTGGGCATGAATTTGGCCTTCATATTTGCAACCATTCTATCCCATTTTTTAATTTTCTTCTTTCCCTTACAGCGTTTGTCAGCCTGCAGTTCATCCCACCATAATGTTTCATGCCCTTTAAGTCTAGTGACAACATGTTTGACTTTCTTGTCTTCCTCGACATCCTCATAGTTGAATTATTTATCCAAAGTTCTAATCCAGTCTAGAAGCTCTTCAACATCTAATTTCCCCTCATACATGGGAATCTCCATCTTTGCTCTGACACCTATCCTTGCAACATCCCTGAATAGACGTTCATCCGCAGCATCTTCGACTGTGACTTCTTATCCTTCGTGTCCAGCTTCATTTTCACTTTCAACTTTGCTGATATCCCCAGCATCAACTGTGTGCCTCTGTGTTGTCTCCATGGCATCAAGCCTGGCATGTAATTCATGCATTTCTCTTTCCACTGCTGGATCAGGCATTGGCATTGGCCTATCTCTTCTTCTCAATGGCATGGCTGTAAAATGTTCCTCTTTTCTCCACTACAGAAATCAAAGAGCTTCCTCTAAGCTCTGATACCACTTAATGTAGACCCCCGAACCCTCGGGTTGAGGTCCGTGCAAGATCTTTCTAAATCTACCCTTGAGTCTGATTGACTCTTTGATTTCCCCTCGGGGAATATCTCATACACTCACGCCGTGTCCACAGGTCCTTATGAATTTAGCCTACATGAACAAACACCATGCACCAACCCAAATCTCCTTGACCAAAATAGCATTGCGCCCTTCGCTAATTCAGGACTTCAGGTCTCGCAACTTTGCGATCCCTATTGTCGAGTTTCTCGGCCCTCTACTACCGAAACCCGAAATAACGATTCACCGAAATGTTTGGCCGCATCATTCTCCACAACCGTATCACGTTTCACGATTTCAAGAATTCCAGAACAAGGAACCCCTATCTCTTGTCTTCGAAAGTGCTGAAATTTCAAACCCCGATGCATTCAGCAAAGGCTAGCTCCCCTATGGGACTTTTCACCGATTCAGAGTTTCAGACCTCGCATCTTCATGAATCTTCATGCAAGGCTTCCATCTCTCCAACCTACGAAACCCCGAAAGAGTCAACGAAGTTTTGACTCGGCCTGGCGACAAGTGCGCCGCATGTCTTCTTCGTTGTCTTCTATCTTTGACATGGATTCTTGCCACCTATCACTCCAAGCTTTTTGTCTTTCGAGATTTGAACGAACCTCTGACATTCGTTCATCTGCAATCTGGATTTACGAACCCTGATTTATCGAAAAGATCTTGACATCTCAACAGTTACGATAAAAAATCGTCGTTGAATCTTGGAGCCCACGGGATGGTTTCATCCAACCCTTATCTGACTTGCAACTCCTCTAGATCCTACGGTCCTCGTGACTTCACGAGTTCTCCACGAAGAATTTCGATCGCTCGTTTCCTCCTTGATAGCTCCTGCGAAATGAACCAGTGTTCTCCCACTGGGAATTAACTTTTGCAAGACGTTTTCAATATATGTCTCCCTTTGAGTACTTTCAAAGGTGTTGACCCTCCTGATCTTTCACTTACAACTCAAGTCTCGAAAGGACTCCTTCACGCACTCCTTGCAGCATAATTTCAAATACTTCCAGGTATTTGATTCTTCGGCTCTGTGCACCTTTTGCAATAGCAGTCTTCCTTTCTTCCACCTTAGTTAATAACTTCTAAGGTCTCAACTAGCCTGCACACACCTTGCATGACTTTTGTGCTCCCTCTGCACTTTGCTAGAATGAGAACAACGATATCCCTCCTGAGATTTCTGAGATAAAACTCAGAAACCTTGTCAATGCACACCTTGCGGATGTTTCACTGCACTCCTTGCAGGAAATTCTCTCTCAGGAAGAGAAACAATTGAAACTCATTCTCTTTCTTCTCTCAAACTTCAAACATTTAATATGAAATCATACATTCAACACAGTATTAAATCAAATGTATAACAGAGAGAATAAAACAACTATCAGCCTACCATTCAGTATGTATACACAGAAAACATCATAACACCATGAGTCTGATTCAAAGCTTCATATATTAATTCAAAGATTTTGTAAATGGGTTCTTCTCTACAATTTTCTGCTACAGCTCTATGCTCATGTTACAACTAATGATACAAAGGCGAGGGTGTCTATATCCATTTTCCCTCTTGCTCCTAAAACTTTCTAATCTATCATTCAAACCTACCTACTTTCATTAACTATGCATAAATGCCTCTACCTTATACAAATGAGAGTGAATTGCTCATGATCCATTTACAATATGCAAGTACGCCTCCCTTTAACCATTACATTAATGCTTCAAAAACATTTCAAAAACGTGTGTTGGTGGTCTTCCATCTCTCTTCCACCTCTTACGGCATTTGCTTGGTTGGTTGTTTACGATGCTCCTACATCAAATATGGATCCTGATCTAGATCTGAAACATCGACAATTCATTCACAATATTGTGGTTTTTCCGAACATTGATGAAAATCCTCACCACAGAAATCTCATTGATCAGAATATATAATCCTTTGAGCCTCATTGTAAAACAGAGTTCAAAGGCCTATAGCCGCCACATCTCTTCGCAGAGATAATCTACCAGCGCCCTAGCTAGTTTATTTCTATTTTGTCTATAAACAAATTTCAGTTCTTTGATATTAATGAAATGAAGTGTTATTTTCGCTACAAATTTGTATTCATGGTTATTTGTTTATTCTATTGCGTTCCTGCATAAATTCAGATCAGTGGTATCATAGCGATCTTCTCTTTCTCAATCCTTCTTTGCATGTCCCCAACGAGGTCGGGGTATAAGGAGTTAGGGCTCGATCTGGTTGAACATTTGCAAGATCAACCTTGCAAACCCCGAAGACCACCCATGGGGGATGAAAAGAAAGACAAGGGACCAGGAGATCCTATCAAAATATTACTCGAGGAGGCCCTTGTTTTATAACCCTAATTTTCACCAGACATGCTTACCTAGCATCGAGCCATCTCAGATTCTTTCTTTGCCAAAATAATGCTAAACAACTCTTCTTAAAAACCTCTTTTATAAAGGCTCGTGTGCCCTGCTCCATTACTGCATGTGTGTACACACTAGCTGACCCAAGATAGTCCGCGTGTACCTACAAAAGCACAAATAAAAGGAAAGTTGTTGACGGAACACATAGCTTTGGGTGAGTTAACTAAACCTTTCAGCCATGCATGGCTAGAAGTTCAACCAAATACCTAGATTCTTCTAGCCTATAAAAGAAGGGTTAGGGGTCCCATTTGGAGGAGGAGAATCATAGTAAAGAAACTATATCCGATTACGCATTCCCTTTGTCCCAACCTTTAGCCATCCTTGTGCAAAGAGAAGTATAGAGAAAAGAAGTTGGAGGACAGTTGAAGAGGAGCCTAGGACCAGGTTCATGGAGTAGCGGCCGACTTCATCATTGTAAGTTGATTTGTTGAAGTTATTAATAAAGAAGTACTTTTCCCATCCTACCATATGAGGTTTTCATGGTTTATTGCGTACATGTTGATTGAATCTCTAACCCATTAATCTGTAGATCAAATGCATGTGGAGTTCTTTGTTTGTCTTGTGTGAATGCAGGCCATCCTTGGAAGGAGAGTTGCAGTCAAAGAGCAATCAAACTTGAAGAAGGATCGATATCAAATGCCCGAAATAAGGTATGCTCACTTGATCTCCTTAACTACATATTTTCTTAAGAATAATGGGGATTAGGTCTGGGACAACGGTAGAAAGTAGGAATCTTTAGGTCTTTTCTTCATGCATAATAAAACCCTAAGTGCTAGTCCGTAGAGGGATTTCCCACTCTCAACAGAATTGGTGACCATACTGGGGATAATCTAGGGTTTCTGGGAATGTTTTGTCTGGGGTATTTTTAAGAACTGGTTTCATTTCCTATTTTTAAAGTTTCTGCAAAAGTCTGAGCTAACAGAGATTTTGGTCTTCCATACCAGTTATCTATGTTTCTTTGCTTGACTGTATTTTTTTTTCGAGACCCACAAAGGTACACACGGCCTGTATAAGGTTTGCACGCGTGTACCCACGCCCTACATTCTCACAGCTCGCGTGTACACGCTAGCTGAGGAAGTGTCAGTCGCGTGTATGATTCCAGAAAATTTCTTTTAGAGAGGCAATCATCCTCTTCCCTATCAGAATTAGTCCTTCTCAGGGGTTTTCTGGAACTCTTTCTAGTCTTTGTTGTTTGTAGTCTATAGCTTAGGTTTCACTGCAAATTGGTTTGTTCTATGAAGTTTTCCTTGAATTATTTTCTTTTTTCTGTTAAAGTAAGTGTCTGAGTCTTCAAGAGATTCTGGTTCTCAGTACCAATAGTCTTTGCCTGGGCTAGACTGCTTGGATTTTCATTTGTCTCATAGTTTCAGGGATACACGCGGCTTGTATAAGGCCAGCACGCATGTACACATGCTCTGACTTTCCACAACTCGCGTGCACATGCTTGTTATTGAACTGTCAGAAGTGTGCTTGGGGAGAAATTTTTTGTTGAAGGTGAGGCCATCATCCTTTCCTCTGACAAGAGTTATACCTCTCAGGTTTTTGGGTCTCTGTCATAGTAGTCAGTAACTTAGGTTTGATCACAATAATAACTTTCTTTTTCATTAAGAATTTTTTCTTCAAAATTTTCTTTTATAGGGTTTTTAGACAAGTGTGAGAGTCCAATTTTAATTTTCTTGTGTGTGATTTTTAAAGTGTCTCTTTGTGATCTGTGCTTAGGCCAGAAGTTTTTCTTGGTTTTGACTTGTTGATATTTTTCCTTTTTTCTTTGTGAGCATTCAAATAAATAAATAAAAACTTTTATTTCTTTGTTTGGTTAAAAAGTTTTGTTTTGCATTAGTAACCAGGGAAAAGTCTTTTCTTTCATAAGTTCTTGATGGTTTAATTAGATCATAAGTAGCTCGTAGTCGACTGAAATCCTACTTTGAGTTTGTTGTTCAAATATCTTAGAAAAAATTTTAAGTGTGAAAATTTGTTTAAGATTTGAGTTAAGTGAAGGTATTTTGTTTCCAGCTTTCTGTTTATTTTTTCTTTCATCTTTCAAACATCACTAGTTTCACTTTCATAACCTTTGAATTAAGACAAGCCATAAAAATTAATGCTAAATCTAAAATTCATTAGACGTTTTATGTTTGTAAGGTCAACCAACTAGTTTAGGATTAGGGCCTTGAATTAGGTTGGAGAGGAAACTCTTCAAGGCCATTAAAATCAAACATTGGAGTCTGAGTTAGGGAGTGTCAAAGTCTAGTATCGTGAAATTTATCCAAGACCCCCCTCTAACACAGGGGCTAAACATGAGGTCGTGTGCGGAAAGGTAGCAGAGATAACCCCTCCAAAGGTAGACCAATCGTAGTGGAGAACATATATAGAGGGTGTGTCTTGGGTTTCCGTCGATTGCATTTTCCATAGAACTTTGTGGGTCTTGAATCCATTCAAGGTCCTCAGTTGTCTTCCAGACCACTTTCCTTCGATACCCTTGACAGGTTTCGGGCTCGATACCCTTCTCATTGTGGTCTACCCGACTTTCGAATGTACCCGCCTGGTGACTGTTCGCGCACTGGCAACCTAGTTGCCTATCGTTTTAGAGACATACACATGTGACTGTGGGGGTATACTGCGGTACCTAGGACAAACATTGGGCCATTCTTTGCAGAGTATACCCGGAGGGTGATTCCATTGTTGAGTTTCACTTGCACCGGTAAGTTGCTCTAGTGTTGGTTGTTGTAACTGTTCTTCCAATTAGTTTAGTGTTTGCTTGTTTTATCTTGTAGGGACTTTTTTAGTGTGTGTTGTTTTTTGAACTAATAGAAA
Organism: Picea engelmannii; assembly: GCA_009831015.1. Taxonomy (NCBI): domain Eukaryota; kingdom Viridiplantae; phylum Streptophyta; class Pinopsida; order Pinales; family Pinaceae; genus Picea; species Picea engelmannii. Next base: position 47,426 of record ML830038.1, on the reverse strand, counting down.
TCTCTAGGGTGTCTTTGATCTTCTCACATAGTGGAGTATCATGATCTCCATTAGTCATGAAGGCTTCTGGGCCTATCACCGGTTACACTGGAGCCACCCCCGCAACCACTAAGGCGAAAGCTAGACCAACAAGGGTCTTTTGAAGCGACCGGGTCACAAGAAATTGTGCCCGACCAACATCTGAAGGAAATGATCATTTTAGACTTTGGAACGAAATCTCTTGGTCCACATGAAACTCCAACCACTGATATTTTGGCACCCATCATCATACCAACTCAGCCTTACAAGTGCCAGATAATGTCCCACGCAGCAATGGAAACAAATGTTGTCACTCCTTCTGGAAATTCTTCAATTCCCACTATGGTTTTCACTGTTAGAAACAATTGTGGTATCGGGAACAAAGGTCTGCAGGACTGCCCGATAAATTCCCAAGCGCAACACGCAAAAGAAATCTGTTTGGGGCCCGATTCAAGCAAGCGAGCCTAATCATGGACATGAGAAGCGACAAAATCTCCACAGGAAGGCTTCATCGGGAATCGGGATATCGAATATCCCGGGAGAGAGAGTTTTGTGCATTGCAGAATCGCGATACGTGATTTCCCGATCGATGGGGAACAACTGTCAATCGTGGAGGACAGGTGGTAGGTTTTTGCGACGGGGAGCGGATCGTTGACAGGTCAACGGCCACAAGCCATCGGGGATCGGGGAATCGCAAATCCAGAAATGTGTGCTCGTTAACCTCGCAAACCGTGAAATCCCGATGGAGAGTATGGTCGAGGGCATATGGTAGTGGTCACTTGGACCAGGGCCTAGTTGAAGGGCTAGCACAGAAGGCGCATCGGCAATCAGAAAATCGTAAATCTCGTGGACACAAACGTTGTGTCATCGTGAACGCCGAAAATCCGATGGAGGGTTTAACTACGGTCACACGGAGGCAGTGGTCATATGGTTCATGTTCTAGCTAGTAGGGGCTAGCTTATGGAAGCAGAGCTCATCGCAAATCGGAGGATCGGGAGTTCCAGGTACATGTGCACCTCGACATCGCGAATCTCAAATCCCTGAAACCCTGAAATCTTGAAACCTCATCACATACCTATCCCTTTCCACCACGTCATATCCCCGTGTCATGCCAACCACAGTTTTTCCCGGCCCCTGTGTTCCTCCACCTAGCTCGTACACTTCAAAACCCATGAATTCTTCCAGTTGCATTTTCCCTATCGCTTTCCCTCTGCCACATCCATCCACATGGCCTCTCCTCATCCCATATCCACACTGAGCATGTCAAGTCACCCCTGCCTGATCACCGTCCATTCACCACTTCATGTCAAGTCCTTCAGTCATCACGACGGCCTCCACGTCTACCTGCTAGTCTCGCCATGATTCCTCCGAGCATATCTAAATGGCAGAATGAGAAGGCTCCCATGTCCTGTAGGCACAGATTCGACCGGGGCCTTTCCCGATCCCAATGAAATAGTTATTGCAGCAGTTGATGGTGGTTGGACATCGTTTCCACCATAAATGGAAAGTCCAGAAATGAATGTAAGCTTGTCAATTCATTCACAGGTCCTTTTGGAGCGCGATTGCGTCTGACTGAAGTTCACGACTGTCCAGAGACTGCAGGCACAGTAAGCATGCAGACGTAATGTCTTCAATGCGATGTATTGAATTGGCTTCTATGTTTTGCTCTAAGTATTTAGAGGAGTTTTCTCACATTTTGTAGGCATCAATGGTTGAGCAGAGCTCCCGGTTGTAAAACTTTAATACATCACTGTTTTTCGATTATTTCTAGACTTCTGAGACTTCTTGCTTTATGAATTCCATTTTCTTACAGCTTTGTTATACTATGTTAGAGTAGCTCGGAATTGGAGGATCCAGTCGAGCTTTAGCCGTTATAGGATGATGTTGTAATGGATCACTGTAATGGTTACGGAGTCTCTAATCGGTTCATGTGTTTTCCTTAACGCTGAATGACTTGGAATTGGAGGATCCAGTCAAGTCTTCTCTTCAGTTTCTTGAAGCTCTGAACTAGGAGGATCCTGTATTTAGAGTTTTTCCCCTACAAACCACTGTAATCCTGTTTCCCAGAGATGTTTGTTCACCTTTCTTACTAAGTCTTCCACCTTCTCATATTTCAGTCCACCCACTGGCTGAAGTTAGGATTCTAGACCTCCTTTGTTCTTTATGTACCAGATACAGTCCCCAAGTTAGAGTGATGTTTCCTCGAGCTTCTTTCCATTTGATCATCTATTAAACAAACCGTGACATTAAACTGATGGGTGTCGGGCTCTGCTCTTGCAAGCAATCCAGGGGTGACTTCCGACACTAACATTTCTGGCGCCGTTGTCGGGGACGAAGTTGAAGATTTTCCCTGGGCAGAACGACAATGATCAACTGATTCTGAAGGTGCATCAGAAATCAGAATTACTCAGACTGCTACTGTTTACCTGACGACTCCACTGTGGCGACTCCATTGTTTCTACATCATTGTTTCAGTTGTGACTACTGTTATCACACCTGAAAGCTGACCCTAAGGAGCTTTCTCGAGAAGGTTTCAGCAATTGCTTTCTCAGCCTGAGGAGCTTCTTGAGGTGAAGACACGTTAAGATCTGGCCTTTGATGGTGAACAAGGACTAGACATATTTGAAGCTGCGCATCTTTCACCTGGCTACTTCATGATTCGAGGATCAATTGGCGACTCCACTGGTTCGATATGGAGAAAATCCTTGCTCGCAGGTTTGCTCCTTTTGATTTTTCTGCTATTCCTGGTTTCCCTAATGTTGTCCCCTCTTTGGATGAATGGGGAGATTATTTGCCCATATTTGGAAAGTGTGAAGAGGACAACCCTTCTCAGCACCTCACTCAACACCTCAGTGAGTTTCATGAACTCATGCGTCAGTTAGAGATACATTATGAGGATGTGTTACTGAAGATGTTCATGTTCTCATTAGCAGGGGATGCGTGTAAATGATACCATTCTTTACCCCCTGATAGCATTTCTTCACTTTGTGGATTCCATGTAGCTTTCACCACCTATTGTCAGAGGTTGTATCCCCCTGAGTTAATTTGTCATAATTGTTGTGAGGGATACCACAACTCTATACAAGAGAAAGTTGTTTCTGACGTAAGCTGTGGGGAGGATCCTGATGACCTGGATCATAACTCAGTCCTTTCTCCTCCCCATTCATATGCATCTGAGGTAGGTTATGAAAGTGATGAAGTTCCCAGGAAGGAGGATGGTGCCCTGAGTAAGCTGATGGAGCAGGTGAAATATCTCTCTGCCATATTAGAAGGATTGAAATATGAAGACTGTGCAGAGGATTTTCCAGTCCTTGAGGCAGACGCTCTGAGCAACTCTTTTGAAGGGATTGTTGCATATTAATTAGATGAGTTGGCATCTACCCCCGATGAGCTTGCTGTCTCAGATCAAATCCATGAAGAGGTAGTTGTGGAAGAGGATTTCTCTCTTTTCCTTCACAAGATCTCCCACGATGTGTTTACATTCGGGGTCGAAATGGAGGAGCGGGGGATAGTTCCATTTATGCAAGTTGGAGAAGCTTTGCTTCCCCCCGACTTCGATGATTATCTGGAAGAGGAGCAGCAGAGCCTGATATCACCTTTTGCTTTTCAAAGAAGCTAGACCACTTATGACAGTTACGAATTAGAGTCTGAGCTCGATATGATGGATTTCCAAGAGCAGGTCGCAGAGCCTTATCCTCTGCTCGCTAAAGAAAATTATCACGAGGAAATCAGCCACCTCATTCTTTCAAGAGATGCTAAGTAGTACAAGGAAAGACAAAACCACCCCATGGTCCCTATTTATGATGAATACAAATCAGACCTAGGGGAGACCGAACCAGAGGAGCAGAATATTTCCTGTCCAGAGCCAGTCAGTAAGCAGAATCACCCCATGGTCCCTATTTATGATGAATATGAATCAGACCTGGAGGGGAGCCAACAAGAAGAGGAAAAAGAACCAGAGGGGCAGTCTTCCCTTTGTTTAGAGCCAGTCAGTGAGCAACCACCACCTGAGATCAGCAAACCTACTTCAGTTATTCACCCGCCTGTGGTTATCAGAGACATTCGGCTGCGTGTGAACAACTGTGTAGCAGAAGAGGCTGTATTTCACCAATTCCTTGGAAATGGCCACTCATTCAGTGACCCTGTCAAAAAATACATGGAGTGGCATTTCCCCTATGCCTTGGAGCTGCCCTATTTCATCTCGACTCCAGCCTGTAAGGAGGAGTTGAGGAGTGTAACCATTCTGCTGTCACAGCTACACCATCTACTGATGATCATTGACATAAGGAAGAAGCTTCTATACAGGAAGTTGCTTGAATGGCTATGGTGGAAATCTGCTTTCACCTAGCCCCACGTGAAATATTTCATTAGAATTAGGATTGTATATAAATAATCTTGTTCGAGCATGTATTTTGTTTTGTTCTGCTTTATTTTTCGGCCTATATTTTCAGAAGCGGGATGTTTCACACTTGACTCCATAGCCCAACAACAAGGCACTGAAACTGCAAAATGAGTCCTTAGAGCATCACAGGGACGACTCTATCCCCCATGGAGCCTAATGTTAGCAACAATTGTGGTATCGGGAACAAAGGTCTGCAGGACTGCCCGATAAATTCCCAAGTGCAGCACGCAGAAGAAATTTGTTTGGGGCCCGAGTCAAGCAACCGAGCCTGATCATGGACATGAGAAGCGGCGAAATCTCCACATGAAGGCTTCATCGGGAATTGGGATATCGAAGATCCCGGGAGAGAGAGTTTTGTGCATTGCAGAATCGCGATACGCGATTTCCCGACCAGTGGGGAACAACTGTCAATCGTGGAGGACAGGTGGCAGGTTTTTGCGATGGGGAGCGGAGCGTTGATAGGTCAACGGCCACAAGTCATCGGGGATCAGGGAATCGCAAATCCAGAGGATGTGTGCTCGTTAACCTCGCAAACCATGAAATCCCGATAGAGAGTATGGTCGAGGGCATATGGTAGTGGTCACTTGGACCAGGGCCTAGTTGAAGGGCTAGGACGGAAGGCGCATAGGCAATCGGAAAATCGCAAGTCCCGTGGCCACAAACATCATGTCATCGTGAACGCCGAAACTTCGATGGAGGGTTTAACTATGGTCACATGGAGGTAGTGGTCATATGGTTCATGTTCTAGCCGGTAGGGGCTAGCTTATGGAAGTGGAGCTCATCACAAATCGGAGGATTGGGAGTTCCAGGTACATGTGCACCTCGACATCGTGAATCCCGAATCCTCGAAACCCCGAAATCTTGAAACCTCATCACATACCTATCCCTTGTCGCCACGTCACATCCCCGTGTCATCCCAACCACAGTTTTTCCCGGCCCCTGTGTTCCTCCACCTGGCTCGTACACTTCAAAACCCATGAATTATGCCACTTGCATTTGCCCTATCGCTTTCCCTCTGCCACATCCATCCACATGGCCTCTCCTCATCCCATATCCAAACCAAGCATGTCAAGTCACCCCTGCCTGATCACCGTCGATTCACCACTTCATGTCAAGTCCTCCAGTCATCATGACGGCCTCCACGTCTACCCACTAGTGTCGCCATAATTCCTCCGAGCATATCCAAATGGCAGAATGAGAAGGATCCCATGTCCTGTAGGTACAGAGTCGACCGGGGCCTTTCCCGATCCCAATGAAACAGTTATTGCAGTAGTTGATGGTGGTTGGACATCGTTTCCACCATAAATGGAAAGTTCGGAAATGACTGTAAGCTTGTCAATTCATTCACAGGTCCTTTTGGAGCGCGATTGCGTCTGACTGAAGTTCACGACTGTCCAAGGACTATAGGCGCAGTAAGCATGTAGACGTAATGTCTTCAATGCGATGTCTCGAATTGGCTTCTATGTTTTGCTCTAAGTATTTAGAGGAGTTTTCTCACATTTTGTAGGCATCAATGGTTGAGCAGAGCTCTCGGTTGTAAAAATTTAATAAAGCACTATTTTCTGGTTATTTCTAGACTTCTAAGACTTCTTGCCTTATGAATGTCAGTTTCTTACAGCTTTGTTATACTGTGTTAGAGAAGCTCGGAATTGGAGGATCCAGTCGCGTTGTATCCGTTATAGGATGATGTTGTAATGGATCACTGTAATGGTTATGGAGTCTCTAATCGGTTCCTGTGTTTTCCTTAACACTGAATGACTTGGAATTGGAGGATCTAGTCCAGTCTTCTCTTCAGTTTCTTGAACCTTTGAACTAGGAGGATCCTGTATTCAGAGTTTTTCCCCTACAAACGACTATAAGCCTGTTGCCCAGAGCTGTTTGTTCACCTTTCTTACTAAGTCTTCCACCTGCTCATCTTTCAGTCCACCCACTGGCTGAGGTTAGTATTCCAGACCTCCTTTTTTATTTACGTACCAGATACAGTCCCTGAGTTAGAGTGATGTTTCCTCAAGCTTCTTTCCATTTGATCATCTATTAAACAAACCGTGACATTAAACTGATGGGTGTCGGGCTCTGCTCCTGCAAGAAATCCAGGAGTGACTTCCGATGCTAACAGTAACCATAGGAGAGTTTCTACCTCCTAACCCACCATCACCAGTCCGAGCCACCATGGTTTCGACCGCCTCTACCTCACACAGTGGTCTAATTCCGTCTATGATGGCGGCCACAACCCCTTTCACACCAAGTGCGACACGCCCTCCATTCTCATATGGGATGCCTAGCTCAGCTACAAGTCATGTACTTTCCTACTCCACTTCACAGACTTTAGGTCTGGGGGTAGGGAGCTCTAACGCTCCTTTGCAAGGCCACATGGGGGGCACTTCAGCTCCTTTTAACGCTTTCCCTTACGGGGGAGGTGATATACCTCCTTTGTCCCCTTTGCTCAGTGGCACCCACCAACAATCTGCCGAGCCACCTACACACCATAGTTTACTTGGAGCAGGGAGTCAAGGACCACTTTCGCATAATATGCTGGTAGGTTCGACACCATTTTCTTTGCTCGATGTGTTTGGTAACAACGCTTTCTCGTCAACTTCTTTCCTGACTGGGAGAAATCTCAGTTACGGACAACCTATTCCTATGCAGGGTACTATTCCTGCATAGGGGGAAAACCTAGGAACTTCTTCTGCATCAGGGCCTTGGAATTCTTGGCAAGGATTGGTTCCCTCGTCAGGAATGTTGATCTGGGGAAATTCTTTTCACAACCAATGGAACCCAGGACAAGGTACTATGCCTATCCCCATGGGATCGGCATGGGGCAACCCTTCCCAAAGTCCTCTGAATGTAATGCATGCCCAATCATCTACGTCCTATTTTGGAAATCAGCTGATGATGTCTCCTCACATGCAGAACCTGAACCCTGGTCATGGCCATGGTTTTTACCAGAACCCAGGCCAACAGCTGAACTTTTCCTGGAAACCTGGTGCCATTCAAACTCTAGGTCCCTTTTTCCATGGTTATCACCAACAACCCAAACTACCTTTCCTGGCAACCTTGCATTTGCCAGATTTGACGAGGTTGTTGAATGACCCTATCTGTCACTATCCGCATTGGCCCCCTATGCCGATGAAGTTTCCTTCGGACATACCAAAGTTAGAAGCCAAGCCTAACAAAGATCTAGGAGATCATGTGACCACCTTCCATCTTTGGTGCTCATCTAACTTGTTGAAAGATGACTCTGTACAGTTGTGATTGTTTCAACGTACTCTCATTGGGAGTGTCACAAAATGGTACATTGAGCTCAACTGCTCAAGATACTCTTCCTTCGGTGAATTGGCAATGGCTTTCCTAAACCATTTCCAATTCCCTGTGAGATACGACGCTGGCACATAATTGTTGGCCAATTTCGCACAGACAAAAGAGGACCATATCTCTGATCACATCCAAGAATGGAGACGTCGGAAGAGTTTAATTAAGGTGCCAATCCCACCAGCATTCCTACTCGAGTGGTTACTTAAGTCTTTGGTCCCACAGTTATCCAAAGACATCGTGACGTCAGGAGTGTTTTTCGAAGAATACGCCATCATGAGAACTCAACATCTTGAGCTAATCTATTCTTAGTCTGGTTTATTATATGAGATCTTTCCATATGCGCCACGCTCAATACTTGATAAAACCAGATAGAGACCTGGACCACATGCCGATGGTATTGTTTGTTCAGCACAAACAAAGCCCGTTGAGCAATTGACGAAGCAATTGTTGCAATTGTCTATACAACACACAGCGGCCAACCAAACTATTGTTTTGGTTTCCCCCCCTACTAAAACATTGGATGTACACACAGTGAAATCGACAAATCCAAAGGCCACCCAACAGCTTGAAAGAAAGAAAAAACAATGAAAGAAGGGTAAGGGGTATAAGAAACCCACTAATAATGCTGACGAGGGAAACACTGAGAAAAAAAAGGTGAGGTATCCGTGTAACTTGTGTGCGGAAGACCACCCGACCCACCAATGTCCTCGGCTTGCAGAGGCCCAAACGTTTGTGACACAACAACAGCCTGTCGTGTTAACCAATTCATTTCAGCATGGGAAAAACCTAACCCAAGCCTCTACAAGCGCGGAAGGGGGCAGTCAAGGACCCTCTCCATCTTCGAACAATCCCACATCTGCGAATGTGTATATGATGAAGGGTGATTCTTTTATATCGACTAGAGAGCATGATTATATTAAACCAAGCACTTCTGAGAAGGGAAAAGACGCCGAACTCCCATCTCTTCCTCTACAGATTGAGAAGACTTTGGGTGAAGCAATGACACGCATCCCAAAAGGCACGTTCAAAAAAGCTTCTCACAACCCAAATGCAAGGGTTTCCTAGAACTATTCTGTGGTGGAGGATTTGTCTCAAACCCCTTGTGTGATGTCCGCTTTGTAGGTCCTCCAAAGCTGCCCTTCCCAGAGGAAAGCCTTGTTAACCTCTTTAGGATCTACCAAGACTTGTAATCCAGGTACAATCATGCTGGATACAACCGACTTAAAACCTTGTCTACCTTACCACGTAGCATTTCATATAGTAGTGGCTCACCCCACAAAAAAATTTACTCAAAATATTTTCCGCATGGTGGTTGATGAGGGTGCCTCGACATGCGTTATGTCGTTGGCATGTTGGAAGGCCATTGGCCAGCCCGTTTTGTCTCCATCACCTACTCTTCTCACTTCTTTCGATGGTCATTCGTTCCAACCACATGGTATCATTCCCTCTTTCCCCATGCAGTTAGGAGGGAAGACCATGTGCGTCGAGGTAGAAGTAGTCGACGCGTCCCTCGACTACAATCTCTTGTTAGGAAGGAGTTGGACTTATTCCATGCAAGCAGTGGTTGCTACAATTTTTCGGGTCTTGTTGTTTCCACACAAGGCTTGGATTGTGACCATTGATCAATTGTCTTTCTCCAGACCTGACCCTTCATTGGGGGTGTCTGCAGTCCCGATGATTGATAATCCTCAACCAGGCATAGTCAACATAGGGTTTGGTTTGTGCCCATCCTTGATGGGTACCTTCGATTACCCTCCCCCTCAAGGCGATGTCAAGTTCACATCCAACCACCATAAGGTTGATATTTTCCAAGTTTCGTCATTTTGCACGACTTACCTCAATGATTTGTGGATACTTCCTTCCCCATCGGCCACAATGGATGGGACAGGGCACTTGGGCATGTCCATGCCCTTGTTCGCAGCTGAAGTAGCATACTCTTTAGTCCAGCAAGCTTCGGCCAACACAGATCCAACTCTTGCATAAGAGATAGATCCACCTCTAGAGCCTATTTGGGCTCAAGGTGCTCTCACTAACACTGATTCGTTAAAATTAGTCTTTCCCTTTGATGAAGTAGTAATTTAAGCAATGACTAGTCTGGACAAACCCTGGGATGATCTCCATCACAGATCATACTTCCTACCAGAGTTAAACAGAATCGAAGTTGGAGAATTCACCTTAACTATGACAGGAGATAGGTCTTGTCCTATTAATCCCTTAGCTACACATGAGGTCTATGCTGAGGGTAATATGGAAACCATCACTGAAACCATACCGATCAATCTCTCCAGAACCCATGGCATCGTGGAGAATGTTTTCATCGGAGTTGACTACTCCCCCGGAGAGATTCAAATCTACACAGAACTATTTAAAGAATTCTACGACATTTTTTCCTGGTCTTACGAGGAAATGCCAGGCATCGATCCAAATAGTCAAACATGAAATCACAACTTATCCAGATGCCAAGCCTTTTCGACAGAAGCTTCGTCTAGTTAATCCTAGGAAAGCAACAGCCATTAAGGTTGAAGTTGAAAAACTGCTAAAAGCCGGTTTTATCTATCCTATCCATTTGACCCAATGGGTGTCAAAACCTGTGCCGATCAATAAGAAATAGGGAACAATTCGTGTATGTACGGACTTCCATGATTTGAACAAGGCCTGTCCAAAAGATAATTTTCCCATGCCATTCATCAACCAGATAATTGATGAATGTGTAGGTTGTGATGCCTTCTCTCATGGACGATTTTTTGGGATATAATCAAATACAAATCAAACCCGAAGACCAGCACAAAACGACATTCATTTGTCCATGGGGTACATTTGTGTATCGTAAGATGCCCTTTGGTCTCAAAAATGTTGGCATGACCTTGAAGTGAGCCATGTCTTTTGATTTCCATGATCTCAAGCATATAGTCGATGCCTATTTAGATGATTTAGCATCTCGATCTCGCAAGAGAATAGATCATCCCACACACCTCTGGCTTATCTTTGAGCGATGTCGCTACTTCCGGATTCGTTTGAATCCAAACAAGTGAAGCTTTTTCATAACATCGAGATGCTTGTTAGGTTTCATAGTGTCAACAATAGGGATCATGATCGATCCTCTCAAGGTTGAGGCAATAATTTAGTTGCCTCCCACATGCACAATACTTGAACTTCAGAGTCTATAAGGCAAGGCGAATTTTTTAAGACGTTTCATTGCTAACTATGCCGAGATCACAAAGGGATTTATGCACTTACTGAAGAAAGATGTTCCTTTTTATTGGGATGATGTCGCTCAATGCTCTTTCAAAGCATTGAAACATGCCTTCACAACTGCCCCTCTACTTAGGCCACCTAACTATAACAAAGATTTCTTATTATACCTGGATTCAACAGAGTCAACCATATGCATGGTCTTAGTTCAGGAAGATGATTTGTTCTTAGAATATATGATCTATTACCTAAGTCGAGGCCTAGTCGGACCGGAACTCAATTATTCTCATATCAAAAAACTTGCATTGGAAGCAGTCCATGTTGTTCAACGGTTCCTTCATTATGTTCTGTTTCGCAAGATCATTGTCATTGTTGTTGTGAATACATTCCAGTACATGTTGACACAACGGGTAATAGGCAAAAAAATCAGTATATGGATAGGCGTCCTCTAGGAGTTTGACTTAGATTTCGTTTCAACAAAATCCAAAAAGTCACTGGCCTTCACAGAACTTATTTCAGAACTTCTGGTTGAGTTAGGTGATGTTGTTCCCAAAGAGTCACCTGTCAGAGGAGATATGTTTTTGATAACATCTTTGGATCCCTGGTACGGAGATGTACTTATCTATCTCTAGACTTTGAAGTGCCCCACCTATACTTCTTGTGATGAGCATCGTCGTATACGCCATCAGGCCAAGAATTATCTGATACTCGATGATATGTTGTATCAAAGAGGTGTAGATTGCATCCTGTGCTGATGTCTCACTCACGAAGAAGCAGTTATCGTGCTTAACGATTTCCATACCAGAGCATGTGGTGGTCATTTTTCTGGGTTGGAAACAGCCCAAAAGATTTTACGAGAAGGTTACTTCTGGCTGACACTAATCAAAGATTGTATTGAATCAGTCAAGAAGTACCACCTGTGTCAGATCTTCTCTCGGAAGATGAGGGCATATCCCACTCCCATATTTCCTGTCATCACAGTTGGTCCCTTCACCAAGTGGGGAATTGATTACACTACATGCAACCCTCCTTCAGCAAGGGGGCACCGTTATATCATTGTAGCCGTAGACTACTTCAAAAAGTCGGTTGAAGCTATGCCAACGTTTAAAGATGATGGAGAGACTGCGCCTCTCTTTTTATTCAACCAGATAATAGCAAGGTTCGGTGTCTCGAGAGAGATTGTCACTGACCATGGAAGTCACTTTCAGTACCAAATGATGACCAAGTTAACATCAAATCTTGGGTTGTGTAAAGAACATTCGTCACCCTACTACCCCAAAGAAAATGGTTAGATGGAAGCTGTAAATAAATCTCTTAAGACCATCCTACAGCGAACGATCAACTCAGCCAAGTCAAATTGGCATTTGATGTTATACTTGGCATTATGGGCTTACCGAATGTCTGTTAAGAATGAAACCATTTTCTCACCTTTTCAACTCGTTTACGGGTTGGAAGCAGTCTTGCCTATTGAATGTCAAATCCCGTCCCTAAAGTTGGTAGTACAATTATTGCCACACACTTCTCCACTTGAAGAGCGGTTATTATACCTTGAGCACCTCAATGAGCAGTGTCGTGATGCGGCCCTGGCCAATGAGGCTCACAAACATAAGTTCAAGTGTCAGTATGATCGGTCCATTTGTCCTCGGATTTTCTCTTAAGGAGACCTTGTCCTGGTCTATACCAAGATAAGGACCCCCTGGGGGTAAGAAAATTCAAACCCATGTGGTTCAGACCTTTCATCATAAAAGAGGTTCTAAAAAAGGGCACTTATCGTATGGTTGACTTTGAGGGAAATGCTTTAGCAGAGCCTAGAAATGGGCTCTACCTCAAGAAGTATTACTCATAGGTAGGTCACCATGGGTAACTTTTTGTAACATATGTATAGTCTTTGTACTATTACTTTCTAGTTTCTTTTAGTATTATGGACATGTCATTTTTGATGTTATATTTCGTCACTGTGGCAGATGTCAAGTGAATCAGAGGTGTTCATTGGGTACGCAGACGGTGGTATCTGGCACACTCAGAGGCTTGCCTCTGCAGCTTGGGTAATTTTTACACCTCGAGGCCAGTTATTATATTCCGGAGGTATATTCTTAGGTGACACCAAAAACAATGTCGTCGAGTATAGTACAATTATTGAGTTACTTCATGACGCCCTGTCATTTGGTATCTCTCATCTCCGGGTATATTTAGATGCTCAACTGGTTGTGTCTTAGTTAAATAGAGTCTACCGTGTTCATGATCCGACTTTACACTAATGATTCCTTAGGGTACGTCTCTTAGAATGAAGCTTTGATTATATTACATATTTTCATGTTCCTAGGAGATTAAACCAAATTATAGATACTCTAGCTAATCAAATTTTAGATTGGCATCTTGCACACATATGAAAGGACATACACATTAACATGTAAATACATTTTTAAAGGAAAATATGATCCATAAGACACAAAGAGACATAAAAATCCATATATAATATCATAATCATCAAAGTACATAGGTGGACGCAAGTGCCTCAAAAGTATGACCAGTAACGAGTCATGCGGCTTATGCCCTCAAAACATATATACGAGCAGTGCTCTTGGCACGTGAAAAGTCTAGACTAACTAAGCTCAGGGCCTGTGGGCCCTGTTGTAATGATCAACAACATTTTCCAAATGTAGAAACAATCGGACCCATGTTTGTGGTACCCCCACTACATGGGGATGCATAGATGGTGGCAGATCCTCAATATCCACCATAGGGACTGTGCGAGTGAGGGAGGTAAATTTTTTCTCGACTCGTCTCAAAACCCTCTCCTGTTGTTGTTGGTCCCCCTGCGGTGGCAGGTGCAACCCCTGGCCAAGGACGACGCTTGTTCCTCGCATAATCAGCAGGTCACACTGGTCCCACATCTACACATAATAGACACATATTCATCAAATACTCTGGTATAAAAAAATGATATATAAAAAATAGCATAAAAATTATATATGTTTCACAAAAAAAACCAACAACAAAACAATGATGAAAACTTACCCATCTCTCCTCGCTCCTCACCAGGAGGTACTGGTATCTCAGGATCTCTCAAGAAATCAATCCCAGCATAAGGGTAATTCTCTATGACTGGGATCTATCGTGACAACCAAGTGAAGAAATCATCATCAAAGGACTCATTGGTCCTTCCACCACCCTATCGTGGCAGTAACACAACCCATCTGCAAACCACAGGAAGAGAGGCCTGATGTCCTCATACCACCACTCGAGGACTGAAGCTCAAAAATCTTTCAAAGAAGAAAGAGCATAGAATCGTCCTGAACCTGAATTTCCTCTGCGTCCGCAACCGACAATCTATCAGCTGCCTCTTCATACAATCTAGCAGTGTAGTGCTCCAGTGAAATATTTGTGCATTTAAGCACTGGACTGCATAGTTCATCTGTGCATGGGATTCCTGATGTAGAGCCGCAGAACGATTCATCCTCCGAATAAGCAACACAATCTCCTGCAGCGATAAGTCTGTGATCTTGCTTATGGGCACATGTGAGCTTGATCAGCTTGTACCATCCTCACAATAAAGTCCCATCAGTGCCGATATGTTATGAGGCCCCAAAGGAAATGTTCGGAAGTTGACTGGTTCCCCTCTCCTGGAGAGGCTAGTAAAAAAATATATGTCCTCTGTCGTAGGCACCAGTGACTACCCCTCTAACATAAAGGCCTCTGCGTCGGGATGTCAATAATCAACCAAGGAATTCAGTAGCCTAGGTTGTGCTCGCATAAAAGGACATAGGAAGAACTTGAGAAACCCACATTGCATTAAGGCGACCACAACATTGGGGTCTTCCCCGACCAATTCACTAACCTCCTCATGCTCTCTTTCCCTCCAGTGAACATACATCCTGCAAAACACCAAATTCAGGAGGGTTAACTCTTATTTTTTTAAATTCTTTCATTAAATAAGGGGGTCCACACGGGATGTAATGATGATAGTCGCATGTACACGCCTGCAATTTTTACTCTGCCCGAATGTACACGTGACCTGTCATAAGACAACCCGCATGGACCTAGGGCCGACCTTTTGAAGGTCGACGCCCCCCCAAAAATTGAAACCTAAAGCGTAAATAAAGATTTAAATTGCAAGAGGAGAGAGTTTATACTTACTTGGTCCAGACAGATGGTTGTTTCATCCACTGTAGCTCCAAGAATCACCACTTTTATCAAAGGTTTTGTTTTTGCTCCAGAGTCAATTTCCAAATCAACAATGTTGATAATGAGCTGCCAGCTTCTATTTATAGACTTTGTGGCCTCTTTTTGTCACTTTTTTGGCCCCCCTTATCATTTTCTTTAAACAAAAAACCATTTAGAGTGATTCAGGAGTTGCGTTGGAAGGGTATGATCGGGTAACAAGACATTTTTTTGGAGTTTTGGGTAACTTCTGACGGTTCGTGGAAAAACCTCAGATGATCAACTTGAGCATGTAGGTTAGGTTTCCACCCTCACTTTTATATCTCATTGTCTTTATCCCTTTGCCATAGGATTGATCCCATCAGGTTGCGACATGGAACCATCATTGTTTCTTTAGAAGTGTCACGAGTTGGTGATAGAGCTTACTAGAACATGGATGCCCTAGGTAGATCTTGGTTGCGTTATGGTGTCCATGCTGTCTCTAATGAATGTAGGCTCATGAGTCCTTATTGTTTTTCCTGATTACGAGTTTGAGCCTCATTTTCATGATTCCTTTTCACTCTTGACCTCACCCTCAGGACTCCCAAAAAACATAACGGGTCTTCTTTTAAGCCCTTTTCAGACCCTCTAAACATGAAAAGATTGTCGAGCGATCTTGTGGCCTTTCATGCTCGTTAAACTGAAATTTGAAGTCACGTTTATACAATGGTAGTTTACCCCTTTTTCGGTCCGAACGTTCAACGGTATGAACAAAGGTATACTCTAAGGAACTTCAGTTCTCTAGAAGAGTACTATTAGGTATCATTTTAACCCTTTTTTGGGCATAAGGGACTAAATGTACGAAAATGGAACCCCCACGGAGTCCATAGTTAAGCTCTTTTCAGACTCCCTAAAATTGAAAAGATTTTCGAGTGACCTTATTCTTTCACACTCATTAAAATGGTCCAAAAGAACATTCCTGATGGAGTCCATAGTTGAGCTTTTTTCAGACTCATTAAAAATGAAAAAATGGTCGAGTGATCTTGTCTTTATCACACTCGTTAAAATAGTTTTGAATAGACATCTTGTCGGTGCTATTTCACCCCTTTTTCGAACCGACTAGAATACCTTCGAAAAAGGTACCCTAGTGGAGTCTCCTTTTACATTTTTTCAAGCTCTCTAAATATGAAAAACCATCAATCTTACCTTCTCTGGGCTCGTTAAATTCACATCAAAGGAAGTTACCATTGCGTGTTGTATTAATTTCATTTGAATACCCGCGTCTTTGGCCTAATGCCGGCTCCATGTTGCTCTCAACTGAACCATCTAAATCATTCCTTTAATGCAAGCCCAGTAGCACTTTGCCTCTGCATCTTGACACCTTTGGCCCCTTGAGGATTTTTCTCAAGTGTCCTTACTTTGAACATCAGTCTTATCCCTACACCCTAAACTTGTATGTTTGCAACACTCGTTCCTCCTTTGTAATGTAACATTCTTTTATTCTTTTTCCAAAATTATTGAAAAAGACAAAAGAAATCAAATATACCCCAAAAAGAGGAAGGGAAAAGTATTTTCTTTATTGGCAGCATAATGAGTCTCCCTTGGATAAAGCACATATGTCCATTTTTTTGTCAAACTCTAGGATTTAATACAACCTTAGGAAGTTGTTCTCGCTACATAGAGTTGAGTCCTCCTCCGTTTGGTTATTCTTCCAAACATATGGATAGTTTGTGTTGCCTCCTGCCTCGTAAACTTATGTTAATGCCATGCTACCTGAGTCTCATCATTTGTCATGCTATTGTCCAAGGGAATTTTTTACCAAGCCTGAGTTGACCCCTCTACAGTTTGTCTCTTGCCCTCATACCCAGCCATCTTGATCATCCAATCAAGTCTTTGTTTGAAATCAATGAAGCCTTCAGTCTGATCATCAAGATTCTCTAGTCCATGACCGACAAGCCGTCGAAGACCTCTGCATAGTGAAGTCGTACACTCATATTACACTCCTACCCAAGTTTTGAATATTTTGAATTTGTTTCTCAAGCTCTGAAGACCTCATCTCCAACCATCAGGCCTTATCAGATTCTAAGAAGATGGATACTCTACATGTATATCTTTTTTATTTCAAGATGTAGCTCCGTTGTATATTGCTCACGGCTACCCTTTATATAGTTATATGACATGGATCTACAATGTATTTGATTGGTAGCCATGATTTTATTTTATTCTGAGCATGGGTATGCCCGCCTCGGTGAGACAATTATTTTTTTTCCAGATGACACCTCCCGATTTCTGGTCCCTGGGCTCACTTGTTCAGAACGTTGTTGAAGATTGTTAATGTATTTCGGCCATCAGATGCTCTTCTGACCTCACACATTAGGGGGCATCTATTATAACCCTAATTTGCACCAGACATGCTTACCTGGCATCAAGCCATCTCAAATTCCTTCTTTGCCAAAATACTGCTGAACAACTCTTCTTAAAAACCCATTTTATAAAGGCCCACGTGCCCTTCTCCATTACTACATGCGTGTACACACTAGCTAACCCAAGACATCCCGCATGTACCTACAAAATAATGAAAAAAAGGAAAGTTGCTGACATAACACAAATCTTTGGGTGAGTTAACTAAACCTTTCGATCATGCATGGCTGGAAGTTCGACCAAGTACCTAGCTTCTTCTAGCCTATAAAAGAAGGGTTAGGGGTCCCATTTGGAGGAGGAGAATCATAGTAAAGAAACTATACCCGATTGCACATTCCCTTTGTCCAAACCTTTAGCCATCCTTGTGCAAAGAGAAGTATAGAGCAAAGAAGTTGGAGGACAGTTGCAGAGGAGCCCAGGACCAAGTTCGTGGAGCAGTGGTCGACTTCATCATTGTAAGTTGATTTGTTGAAGTTAATAATAAAGAAGTACTTTTCTCATCCCACCATATGAGGTTTTCATGGTTTATTGCGTACATGTTGATTGAATATGTAACCCATTAATATGTATATCAAATGCATGTGGAGTTCTTTGTTTGTCTTGTGTGAATGCAGGTCAGCCTTGGAAGGAGAGTTGTAGTCAAAGAGCGATTAGGCATGAAGAAGGATCGATATCAAACACCTGAAATAAGGTATGCTCACTTGATCTTCTTAACTACATATTTGCTTAAGAATAATGGGGATTAGGTCCAGGACGACAATAGAAAGTAGGAATCTTTAGGTCTTTTCTGCATGCATAATAGAACCCTAAGTGCTAGTTTGTAGAGGGATTTCCCACTCACAACACCTTGAAAAAAAAAGGAATGCGATGATGGATAACTTCGCCAAGATCCTTCGACGATTTCCCACCGGCGGGGCATTTGCATCTAGTAGCCACTCTGGAGGCACAACCCCTTTTAAGGTACAAGTAAACTTTGGCATTCCCATATTTGATGGCCAAATAGATGCAGATTTCGTAGATATATGGTTGAATCTTTTAGAAGGATATTTCTCGGTTCATGAATTTTCTGACAAGGAGAAGATTATTTTTTCACTGCTCAAAGTTGCCCCCCATGTCAAGCACTAGTGGGAAACCTACTGTGAAAAAAAGGACGAGGAGGAATCCTCTCTTTTCTCGGTCATACCCACTTGGAATTATTTCCGAGATGCCATCAAGGAACAATATTATCTCATGGGGAGCTATGAGGACAAGTACATATAATGGACTACATTGTGGCATCGAAGGGATCAAGATGTGCATGCGCTGACGAATCTGTTCCATACCCTGCACACAAAGTTGGGTATCAAATATTCAGAGAAACATTTGGTGCTAAAGTACCACAGTTGTCTACATAGATACATTCAGGAGGAATTGGAGTTCCTTGACATCTCCTCGCTTAGTATGACATACCGATATGCTTCCAAGATTGAGGAGAAATTAAAATAGAAGAAGAGAGATTTTGGATCCGCGAATCAAAAGCAAGCAAAACGTGCCCCCAAACCACAGAAAAAAGGAAAAATCCAAGGCATGGAGGCTCAAGAAAACCTGCCAAAGACGTAAGAAAAGAATAACACCATGAAGTCGAAGAAGGACACAAGAAAGTGGTGTGATTTCCATAAGAGCTCCAGTCACAATACAAGTGAGTGTCAGGCCAAACAGTCACTGGTGGCTGAGATGAGGGATTCTAAATCAGATGCATGCTCTGACGCTGAATCATAACTCGAGAAGGGGAATGATAGAGGGAAGCAGATTATTGATGCGGAGCCCAACGCCACCATTACCACCACGAATATCTAGAAGGAAGAACCGGAATATCCATAGGAGGAGGAGCATCTCTTACACTCCTAGATGTGGGTAAATGGTTCCTCGCTACAGTTCATTGTCGACAATGGGAGCCAAAAGAACCTCATTTCAGCAGAGGTCGTAAAGAGGTTGGGCTTATTGACCACAGGACACCCACAACCGTACACCATCGGGTGGCTTCACCAAGGACGGGATCTTCGCGTCAGCCAATAATGTCACCTTCCCTACAACATCAAGCCCTTCATCGATGAGGTATTATGTGACAATGCTCCTCTTGATGTTTTTGATGTATTATTAGGCCAACCATACATGTGGAAGTGACATGTTGTGTATGAATATCATCCTAGCACTGTTATTGTCACCTTGGGAAATAAATTTTACAGGATACCAGAGGTACCACCCCCTACAACTATCTCTTTGGTTACTACGAAACAATGTAGCAAGTTCATTTCCAAAACCAAGAAATTTGTTTTCCTGACTATCCACCCTTAGTTCCATAAGAAGACTGTGGCCATGACCTCCAGACAAGGATCCTCGGCACGACAAAAACAAATGGACAAGGTCATGGAGGAGTACCGGTACATCTTCACCTCACCCACAGGGGTGCCTTTTCACTGTCAGGTCAAGCACCCCATCAATCTGACCCCAAGTGAAACGTTTCCAAATGGACCGATCTATCGATGCTCTATTCTGGAGAATGATGAAATCAAGAGACAGATTTAGGAGCTACTATAGAAAGGTCACATCTGGCCAAGTTCATTGCCCTGTGGGAGCCCGATCATGTTGGTGCAGAAGAAGGATGGGACTTGGAGATTCTATATTAACTATCGGGCATTGACCAAGATCACTGTCCAGAATAGGTACCCGATCCCATGGATTGATGACCTTCTAGACCAACTCAAAGGGGAAAAATATTTTAACAAGATTGACTTGAAGTCCAGGGATCACCAGGTACCAATCGAATTGTCTGATGTGTGGAAGACTACCTTCAAAACCAAGGAGGGCCTCTTCGAATGGTTTCTCATGCCTTTTGGGTTGACGAATGCTCCTGCAACCTCCATGAGGATGATGGATGACATCTTGCGACCATTCACCAACTCATGTGTAGTAGTGTACTTGGATGACATCATGATCTTCAGCCAAACTTGGGAAGAGCACCTCCACCACATCTGACAGGTCCTCTAAACATTGCGGAAACACAAGTTGTGTTCCAATTTGGATAAGTGCACTTTTGTCATGACCCATGTTCAGTATCTGGGATACATTATTGATGAGCATCGGGTGCATGTGGATTGGCCAAGCCCGACCACTCTAATAGAGCTTTGCATCTTTCTGGGTCTTGCTAATTTCTACTGTAGGTTCATGTTGGGATTCTCTCATATCACATGGCCCTTGAGTTAAGTCACTAAGGGAGGAGCGAAAGAAAAATTCTTTTGGTCGAAATATCAATAGAAGGTGTTCATAGAATTGAAACATCGCCTCTGTTGTGCCCCAGTGATCACATTACCAAAATTGAAGCAACCATTTGAGATCGAGACAAATGCCTCTAACTATGCTATTGGGGCAGTTCTTACTCAACATGGGAATCCAATAGCATATCACAGTGCGACACTATCTGACACAGTCCTAAAGTATCCCACGTATGACAAAGAAATGTATTCCATTGTGGAGGCTTGCCGACAGTGGAAGCATTACAATTTGGGGAAGGAAACGATCATCCACACAGACCACCAACCCCTGCAAATCATACACACACAAGGGAAGTTGCAGAACGGTCACCATCAAAAGTGGTCCACATATCTGCAACAGTTTCTTTTGAACATCAAGTACAAGAAGGGAAACACCAATAATGTTGCAGACTGCCTCAACCGACCACCGATCATGGTGATAACCACCGTGATCAACTCTTGTGGGAACGAGAATTCTGGTTGGCCTCTTCTCTAGAATAGCGATCTAGATTTCGGCCATACATACAAAATGCTCTTAGAGGGAAACTGAGTTCCAAATTTTCACCTCCAGGATGCACTACTATGTCACCTGGGGCACCTTTTTGTTCCTTCAAGCGAGCGTGTCAAGATGATTTTGGAAGCACACTATAATCAGGTCACTGCGCATTTCAGGGTCGAGAAAACAGTGGCAGTACTGCAGAAGTATTTCTATTGGCCAAACATTTGAAAGGATGTCGAGAGGTACATCATATCTTGCACTGCATGTGCCATTGCCAAATGGACCATCAAGAATCAAGGCCTCTATACTCCATTTCCTACCCCTAGTCGACCCTAGGAATCCATATCCATGGATTATATGTCGGGCCTTCCTTCTACTAAGCATGGAAACGACTGTGTTTTCATGTTTCATCGACAGATTCTCGAAGATGGCCATTATGGAGGCCTGCAAGAAGAATATCACAGCAGAAGCCACTGCTAAACTCTTCTTTGAACGAGTATGGGTACACTTTGGGATCCCATAGTCTATCATCTCAGATCGGGGTTCCTCAATACATTTTGGTCCAGCCTCTGGTCAATGCTGGACACCGGGCTCACCAAGTCAACAACTTTCCATCCCCAAAATGATGTCCAAACAGAGGTCGTCAACTAGATGATCGTACGCATTTTGCACATGTACAACTCAAAGCATCCATGCACATGGGATGAGAGCCTCCCATATCTCCAACATAGCTATAACCGGGCCCTCCACAGCGCAACCAACCACAACCCCTTTCAGGTGGGCTTGGGATTCCAACCACTATGTCTCGTTGACGTAGCCATACCATTTGCAGCTACTCAGGCTGATTTGGCTCATGTCCAGTCTAAAGCTGCCAAGGAAAATAGCTTCATTGAGTGCATTCAACACATTCTCCAACATGTTCATGACATATTGGACAAAGCCAATGCTAATTACAAGCAGCGACATGATCAACATTGGGTGCAACACAACTTCCAGGTGGGCGACAAAGTATGGCTACATTTGCAGAAGGAGTGCCTCACTGGACCCCACCACAAGATTTTCCTGCTCCCATATGGGCCATACACCATCACCAAGGTTGTAGGGGAAAATTCCTTTGAGCTCAGTATCCCACCATTCCTTGTTCTGCACCCAATCTTCAATGTGGACCACCTTCGACCTTACTTTCCACCTCTACTGGACACATATGACATGGCAGAACAACTCACACCAACAGAGTTAAACCCAGATTGCATGGAACAAGACACAATTGATCGAATTATGGACACATAGATCAATAACACCCTCTAGCATAGGATCCAACTATATCGAGTTGTCAAAGCAGGCCAACTCCTTCACCAGGGCAAGTGGCTCACTAGGGACCAAGTTCAGCAGAAGTTTCCTCATCTCATGGAGGAACGCAACACAATGGGGAACATTGCTTCCTAAGGGGGGATGAATGATCCAGGTGGATATTGATGGCCACCCTCCTATTCCACTTGGACCCCCACCATTGTTTCTTTCATTTTTTCATTTTCCTTAATTGTAGCACAATTTACTATTTTTGGTAGTTTTTTTGGGTCCTGAACTTTCGGAGTTGTTTTGAGGCCCCGTTTTTTGGGCATCAACCGATCGTTAAATATTAGTTTGTTTCAGACCATGATCTTCGTTGTCAGTAGTTGTAGTCCTCATATAGATCTTTCTAACGATGTATCATATGCATGAAACATAGATAGTATGCCAAAGTTACGACCCCAAGAAATTGATGTACCAATCTACCCCGACGGGGCCCATATTCTGGCGTTTCATCTCCTAGGGTTATGTTTTTGGATGCTTAGGGTTTACATTGTTTCTCAATAATATATAGGCCTTCGAGCCTCATTGTAACATAGAGTTCAAAGGCTTGTAGCCGCCACATCTCTTCTCAGAGATAAGCTACCAGTACCCTAGCTAGTTTATTTCTATTATGTCTGTAAACAAATTCCAGTTCTTTGATATTAATGAAATGAAGTGTTATTTCCGATGCAACTTTATATTCATGGTTATTTGTGTATTATGTTGTGTTCCTGCATAAATTCAGATCAGGTTATTAGGCATACACCTAGGAGGGGGAATTTCTCTCAATGGGTTAGACTTGTTCATTTATTGATCATAAGAAGAGTCAATATTATCCCCCTGGAATTCAACAACACCAAAATAATTGACATAGAAACCACATATTCATTCAATGATGCTTCCATGGCTATAATATGCACCATTCCATCTAAAGACATATATTTCTTGGTTCAAGGGGTTGGTTGGCTCTAGGGTCAATAAACAATTGGAAAATCATCCCTTTAGTTATTTGCAAATATTTAACCCATTCCTTACTTATGTTGGTTGAGTAGTATTATCTCATCTTAGCATATATCTAGATATATTAGATAATTGGCCACATTCATGGCTAATGGAAGCAACAATCATGTCAATCAATGTGGCCAAGTAAAGACAAGATGGCTCTCTGGTATTCCTAAACTCACGAGTTTGTTTTCTAATTTCATCTAAACACTGATTAATTTATGTGTGTGTTTATTGTGGGAGTGGTTGGGAGTTAGGGTTTGGGTTCAGATGAGATTTTTTCTCCATACTAGTGGAATAAAAACTACAATTTAACAATAACAAAATAATTTTATAAATTTTGTATTTGTATATCATTTAAAAAACATAAAAATCAGATTTGGAATAAAACTTACTTGGAAATGAGAGCTTTTCTAATAGAAACACTAAGTACCAATGATTCCAACCTCCCTCTTGCTTGTCCTCACTAATTTTTCATTGAATTAGAAAAAAACAAGCTTATAGTTGAGGAAAATATCTTGGAAAAAGGTTTCCTAGTCTGAATAAAATAATGAAGAAAGGGGTTATGTTATTTTTATTTGTATAGACAAAAAAATGCAGGCACAATTTTTATAAATAAAAATGACATGGATCCATTATGTCCACAAAGCAATTGATTCAATGGAGTTTTGGAAAAGGTTGAAGCTACTTAAATAGGAACACATGTGTATTTCTGAAATTCAAAACAAACACACATTCCTATTGCAATGAATTTGGGAACCAACTTCATGCACCCACCCCAAA